>JANZXR010037577.1:0-13927 GCA_027575705.1 Erythroxylum echinodendron | reverse complement strand
CATATCACTGTTCACAAATGCATGAGCATGAGATGTGTTTTCCTAATTTCTCCGATTAATCTCTCGTGTACCTGTTTGTATAATTCAACCCGTTATCTGGAAACGGGATGTTACAATAAGTCTGAGGGATAGAGACAATTGCTTTACCAGGATGCTATTGTTGTTCTTTTACACTTTCAGAAATTCGACCAAGAGTCAGAATTTTTTGCTTCTTCTTCAATCTTGGTGACCTTATAGACATATCAATTCTTTCTGATTGAAATGTCTTAGCCTTTCTCTTCTGATTGAAAGCTCACCCTTAAACTATGCTTTTGATATGACATCTTTATCTAGTTCAGTTT
Source organism: Erythroxylum echinodendron (assembly GCA_027575705.1). NCBI lineage: Eukaryota > Viridiplantae > Streptophyta > Magnoliopsida > Malpighiales > Erythroxylaceae > Erythroxylum > Erythroxylum echinodendron. The sequence goes on along the minus strand of JANZXR010037577.1, from coordinate 13,586 downwards.
TAGTCTTAGTTCCCATTCTATGAATAGTAGAGGTATTGATAATACTCTTAATATTCAGCTTTACTTTGTTTCCTCTATCAAGTAGGATTCTTAATTCTTTGAATAATCTCGTCAACAACATACAATAAGGTAACAAACCACTCTTTAGATGATACTCCTCCTGAGTCCTCATCATGTAAGTCAGAATCAAGAACAGAAGATTAATAGGTTTGTGTGTGAGTAGATAAAATAGACATTGTTCATCACTCGTCGTCACAAAATCCTTCGATCCTATTATTGGTAAAATACAGTGAATAAGAATTGAATGAAGAACCCTAGCCTTCGGAATTAGGTTTGAAGACTTCTTGACTCATGGATAACTCGATCCATATATTTGTCGATTGATGTTATCTTCATTTAAATAACTTTGAGCAATCCACTTGGTATTATTGAACAACTTTGCGCCTTCATTTAGACATTCAATAACCCTCACAATAGAATCTTATGATACAATCACCGACAATCTGTCTACCATATATACCAAGGTGTTATCTACCACCTTTGCATTTTTCTAGAACTCATATACTTCATTTGGATACATAAGTTCTCTTATATTGAAGAAAATTTCCCATCCAACTGATTTAATCTCAGGTTCGATATCCACTTGGTCTTCTTTGAGAGAAGTAAAATCAACAAGTCTCCCATAGGCAAAAGATTTCGACAATTTGCAATCTGCAATGTATAAACACTAAACACAAAAATGTATTTCACTTAAAGAAGCAAGGTTAGTATATAGAAACGATTTAGAACGATAAGAATGAAAAAGATTTGATGTTAAGAATAGAGGATTGAATCACCTTTGTTGAGAGCACTTTGAAGCAAGTCAGTTAATAAGAAAATTCTAGAATGTAGAATGTTGAGATTTTGAGATATATCTTTTTATAAACACTCTTACACAAAGTTGTCATTAGTAACTTCTGTGACTGATTCACAAATACTCATTAATTAATACTATCAAGTAAAAATTACCATTACTATTCTTTAAGACGTTTCTACTTTACTATGACGTATCATCTGGTTTATAGAATTTTAGACGAATGATCATTTAACATAACCATGTTCAAACTTTGTCTTATATCTTTGAATCTTTCTTCACTTAAGGGTTTGGTGAAGATACTTGCCCATTGTTGATTCGTCTCAACAAATTGTAGATTGATAATTCCTCTCTGTACATAGTCTCTTATAAAATGATGTCTAACTTTAATATACTTTGCCCTTAAATGTTGTATTGGATTCTTTGAGAGATTGATAACACTCGTGTTGTCACAGAAGATTGGAATTTGATTTTCTTGGATATAATAGTCTTCTAATTGATACTTTATCTATAATATTTGTGAACAAAAACTTGCAACTGACATGTATTCAGCTTTTGCAGTATATAGAGCAATTGAACTTTGTCTCTTGATTGACCAAGAAATTAGATTATGACCAAGAAAGTGACGACCTCCACTTGTACTTTTTCTTTCAATCCTATCTCTAGCACAATCAGCATCACATTAACCAATTAACCTGAAATTTTTACCTTTCTCATACATTAAGCAAAGATCAGTAGAGCCTGCTAAGTATCTCAATATTCTTTAACAGCAATATAATGAGATTCTCTAGGATCTTCTTGAAATCTTTAACACAAACAAACATTAAACATTATATCAGGCCTGCTTATAGTTACGTAAAGTAAAGAACCAATAATTCCTTTAAAAAGAGCTTGATCAATCTTCTTACTAGCCTCATCTTTAAATAAGACGATTGAGTGATGCATAGAAGTTGACATTGGTTTAACATTTTCCATTTTATATTTGACTAACAGTTCTTTGATAAGCTTTTGTTAATGAATAAAGATCTTTCCTTCATTCTGTCTAATATGCAAACTAAGAAAGAACTTTAATTATTCCATCATACTCATTTCACATTCACTTTTTATAAAAGTCTCAAAATTTGAATATAACTTCTTAGAAGTTGCACCAAAAATGATATCATCTTCATATATTTGCACAATAATAAAATCATTTTTAATACATTTCTGAAATAAACTTTTATCAACATGTCCTCTAATAAAATCATTCTTAATCAAAAAAGAACTAAGACGATCATACCAAGCACGAGGTGCTTGTTTCAATCCATACAAAGGTTTATGAAGTTTATACACATAATTTGTTTTAACAATGTCTTCTAAACTAGGGGGTTGTTTTATATAAACTTTTTCATCTATAAAACCATTGAAAAAAGAACTTTTCACATCCAATTGAAACAGTTTTATATCATGAAAAATAGCATATGCAAGTAAGATCTTAATAGCTTCTAATCTATCTACAGGAGCATATGTTTCATTGTAGTCTATTCCTTCTTATTGATTATAGCATTAGGCTACTAATCTAGTTTTGTTACGGGATACCTTTCTTGATTCATCTAGTTTATTCTTGAATACCCATCTAATTCCTATGATAGATTTATTGGATGGTTTAGGAATTAGAGAATAGACTTTATTCCTAGAAAATTTATTTAATTCCTCTTGCATAGTGAAAATCCAAGCTTCATCTTGAAGAGCTTAACCTATTTTCTTAGGTTCTAACTCAAAAATAAAAGCTACATTGGCCTCTCTCCTAAACTTAGATCTAGTTCTTACTCCTTCTGATGTTTCTCCTATAATCAAATTTTTTGGGTGAGAAGATTTGTATCTCCAATCTTTTCTCAATATTCTTAGAAAGATCTACTACTTTATCAAATGGATCAACTAATGGTGAATCATCTGGGTTACTAGCTAAGGGAGCAGATAGAGTTCCATCAGCAGAATCATCTCTCTTATCTATATGAGAATCATCATCAAACATTACATGCATAGATTCTTCAACGGATTTAGAAATAAGAGTATAAACTCTATAAGCTTTAGATCTAATAGAATAACCTAGAAAAATTCCTAAAATGATCTTATAATCGAATTTATCCAAATTTTCCTTTGTATTCAAGATAGTGCATTTGCAGCCAAAAGGATGAAAGTCAGAAATATTTGATTTTCTTCCCTTCCATAACTCATAAGGAGTTTTATTTAAAATAGGTCACAAAAATACTCTATTTTCAATATAATAAGCTGTATTTACAGTTTCTACCCAGAAGTACTTAGGAAGCTTGCCATTTCCTGAATCGTCCTGTTCTTTCTTTCTACAACTTCATTTTGTTGAGGAGTTCTAGGAGCAGAGAAATTATGGAAAATTCCATTCTCTTCACAGAAGATTTTGAAATTTTCATTTTCAAATTCTCTACCATAATCACTCCTAATTCCAGTAATAAAAGTCCCTTTTTCATTTTGTAACTCTTTGGATAAGATTTTAAGGTCGTTAAAAGATTCATCTTTATGCAATAAAAATAATAACCAACAAAATCCAGTAAAGTCATCAACAATTATAACATCATACTTCTTTCCACCAAGACTTACTGTTCTGGTTAGACCAAACAAATCTATATACAACAACTCTAGAGGTTTAGACGAAGTTACAACATTCTTAGAAGAAAATGATGTTTTAACCTATTTTCCTTTCTGACAACTCTCACAAAAGGAGTCTTTGTTAAGACTTATCTTTGGTAAACCTCTTACCAAATCATGTCTAACTAATTTGGAAATATGTTTAAAATTAACACGACCTAGCTTTTTGTGCTAAATCAGTTTTTCATCATATTTTGATATAAGACATGAAATATTTTGACTTCTTAAATCATCTAAATTAATCCTATAGAGAATGTCTTGTTTCTTGGCAGAAAAGAATATGGACTCGTCCTTGTTTCTAAATAAACAAGAATTTTGATTAAATGATACTTCAAAACCAGAATCACATAATTGACTTATACTGATTAGATTAATCTTTAAACCATCAACTATTAGAAAATTATCAATATTTGAAAAAGAATCTTTACCAATTTTGCCGATCTCAGTTATTTTACCCTGCTGGTTGTCTCCAAAAGTTACTGATCCTCCTTTTTTATATTGGAGATCTAGGAACGTAAACCTTCTGTGTTCGGCCCCGAAATTTTTCTTATTTTAGTAAGCATGACTTGAATAAATTTCGTAGTATTGTTAGATAGATTATTTTTATTTTGAGGTAACTATTATATCAAGTTTAGGAGGATTTAATTCATGGATTGATGGAATTAAAGTGAGGATGTTGTAAGGTGTATAAGGGCACTTTGGAAAATGACTTAAGGTTAAAAGAACCTAAGCTTGTAAGGATAAAGTGGACCTTTAGCATTCATTAAGGGTAAAAATGGAAGAGGAAAATGTTGTCTTGAGAAGTGGAAGAACAAAAAGGTGATTGGACTGAAAAAGAAGAGGATAAATCGTGAAAGAGAGAGAGAGAGAAAGGAGAGAGTTTTGGTAGTTGAGAGGAAAGAAAGAAAGCTAAGCTAGGGTTTGATTTTCTTAGTCTTGAAGATGATTTTGAAGTTACTCACTAAGAGAAAAAGAAAGAGGAAGGGAAGAGCTTTCTTTAGAGCCAAGGATCTCATTAGTTGGTGAAGATCCAAGGTAAGTTGATTTCTAGATCTATTGTAGTTTTGAAGAGCTTTTGGCTCAAAGAGCTTGGGAAATGTATGGGTTTAAGCATTCTAGTATAAGTTCAATGCTTTTGGTTCTATAGGTTCTGAAACTTGATTCCTATTGAAGGAGGACTTAGTTTGTTGTAGGAAACCAAACAAGTTCGACCCAAGGCAAAGAGGAAAGACAACAAAGAACTTTCATTGTCAAGCATTTTGGTGGGTGATGTATTTATAGTTATTGTTTGATTGGGCAAATTCTTGCCTATATATGTGTGCATGCATGTTCAATTTACTGAAATGTGTGATGATTGAAAAAATTTTTTGATTCTGTCATGCCATTGAAATAAGTCATGGCATTTTGTTTGAATGAAAAGATAAACAAGCATCAAAATCTGAGCATAGGATTAAATGGATATGTGCTTTGTTTAGGTGAGAGTGGAACCATTCTATTTGTCATGTGCACGTTGACAAGAACCTTCTCTCGGCTGCCCGCTTGTGGCATATGAGCTCTGAAAAAGGACTCATTCTGTTTATGAGGCAAACTTCGATTTTTCCATTCTGTCCATGGAACCTTCAAGCCATTTGTTTGTGCATTGCATCTGTAAATTGTCAAGTATGATGCACTTGGATGTTATATGTTCTGCATTATTCTGTTTACTTGCAAATAACTAAATTGTTTAGTATCTTTACACACACACACACACATATATATATATACTTAAATTTGTGCTAATTACTGATGGCTATAAGTATATTATCCACTGAGCTGTGTAGCTCAACCCCCTTTTCTTCCCTCCTCAGGTGCAAACCAAGACGATAGTGATCCCTGCTAGGCATCGAAAACTCCTCATTAGATAAAGTCACTTGTACTAAGTCAGTGATTGTAATAGCTTATTCGGCATATCAGCATGGATTATCTTTTGTATTTTGGTTTAAGTTGATGTGTAATTTGATTTGTAATAACTCTGATTGTGTCTTAAATGGAAACATTGAAATTGAATTCCTCAGTATGATTCTGTTATTTTAAAGATTTGGATAATGAAATGTGTATGTGCATATTCTGCTTGATGAATTTGCCAACTGTTGTTAGTTTTAGAATAGCACGTCAGAGTTGGAAGGATTGCATGTAAAACACACAGACGAAAGGAATCGTCTATGATGACTTCAAAACATAGAGGCAAGGAGAAATAGAGAGGAGAACTATCGTCTGTACTGACGTCGGAACACAGAGGCAAAGAGGAATAGAGAGGAGAAGTATCGTCTGTGTTGACGTCATAATACAGAGGCAAGGAGGAATAGAGAGGAGAACTATTGTCTGTGATGACGTCAGAACACAGAGTACACGTCATCACTCAAAGGATAAAACATAGAGGATAGACCACAGATGAGAAGTGGTCAACATAAAAGATAAAAGTTAACTACAGAGGATAGAACATAAAGGATAGACCACAGACGATAAGTGGTCAACACAGAAGATAAAAGTCAACTACAGAGGATAGAACATAGAGGATAGAACACAGATGACAAGTAGTCAATAAAGAAGATAAAAGTCAACTACAGAGGATAGGACATGGAGGATAGACCACAGACGATAAGTGGTCAACACAGAAGATAAAAGTCAACTACAAAGGATAGAACACAGATCATAGGCCAAGGATAATAAGAAGGAGTTAAGAAGTTATGTTGGTTGAAGAATTTCGTTTGTGTTACTGTTCACAGACTTCCTCTGTGTTACTGTTCACAGACTTCCTCTGTGTTACTGTTCACAGACTTCATTTGTGTTACTGTTCACGAGTATCATCTGTGTTACTATTCACAGACTTCGTCTGTGTTACTGTTCATGAATATCGTCTGTGTTACTGTTCATAGATTTCCTCTGTATTACTGTTCACAGACTTTGTCTGTGTTACTGTTCTCTAGTATCGTCTTTGTTACTGTTCATAGACTTCCTCTGTGTTACTGTTCACGAATATCGTATGATTTACTGTTCATAGTTTATCTTCTGTCCTATTTTTGACCATCCAGAAGTTACAATTGGCCTTCAAGGTCTTTATGAAAGTTGTAGCTCATGAAGTCCTCTTTCAAACTATCCAAAGAAACCTTACATACAATGCCTAAAGGAAAAGTTATGCCAATAGCCCCGAAGCATGTACATAAGTAAAGTGTGGACTCACCAACGTTGTTCCTTGAGGTACTCACGTTGAAATGGATGAATGTACTAGTCGACTATCATCATATTAGTCAGTTATTCGAAGAGTGGAGTTGAGCTTAGAAAGGGGAGTTTTGAATGCAAGTATAGTTGATAAATGTGTGTTATCCGGATGTGATTCCCGGGCTCTGGAAACGGGGTCCAACATTCTGTCTGTCATGTGTTACGAGCAGCCACTGTCTAAGTACCAACAATGATGGTTGTTTCTTCTAAGTAGAGAGATCTGCAGTATATATTATACCTTCTTAGGTACCTAAATTTTTATTCTTAGAATGATGATAAGAATACTGTTTCTTCTTCTTAGGAACAAAATTTCTATTATAAAAAACATTTTTATTATGCATTGAATTTCGACCAGAGAACCCTAAACGACTTTTATCATCTGGATGTCTAAAACTTCCATTCATATCATAAATTCTTTTCATACTTTCTGAAAATTTTGATAAATCAGCTGAAAGAATATTAATCCTTTGTTTTAATTGATTAACCTTCTCAGATCTATCTATAATAACCTTTATTTTCATATCGTCTATTTGTTTATTAAGGCAGACATTTTTTTCTCTAAGATTTTTGTATTCTTAGAATTTTCAATAAATTTCTTTTTCAAGAATTTATATTGTTTTAGAATTGTACAGGAATCTTTTAGCATTTCTAAATAAGCATGTAGAAGATCATTAAAGTTAGAGATTCCCTCATTATCACTTTCACCTTTAGCTACCAAGCATATGTTTACTTGTTCTGATGAATCAGAGTTGGATTCAGATTCAGACGAATCCAAATCTTCCCATGTTGCCATCATGACTTTTTTGTTTCCTTGATTCTTCTTTTGTTTTCTTTTGAGCAAAGGGCTTTCAGACTTATAATGTCCCGGTTTATTGCACTCATAACAAACGACAGAGCTTTTCTCATTCTTCAAATTGTCTTTGCTAATCCTTTTAAAAAAGGAATCCACATCCTTCTAATCTTTCTTGAAATGAAAGATAGTTATTCTTCATCTTCATTTGAATCTTGATCAAATTCACTAGCATCGTCATTCTTGATTCCTTCAATCTTTAATGCTTTTAAAGACAAGCTTCTATTTTTTTTTATTTTCTGATTCTTCTGACTAGCCTTCAATGCAATAAATTTGTCCTTTTTGGGTTTATCTTTTGCATCAAGCTTTACTTCATGAATTTTCAGTGAACCAAGTGATTCATCTAGCTTTAGCTTGCTTAAATCCTTAGCCTCTTGTGTTGCTGTTACTTTAGGTTTCCATTTTTTTGGAAGACTTTTGAGGATCTTTTTGACATGATCTTGACTATCGTAGATTCCCCATAAAGCTTTAAGTCAATTAATGATTGTTTGAAATCACCCAAATATTTAATCAATAGACTCATCATCTTTCATCTTGAACAACTCATACTGATGAACAAGAATACCAATCTTGGATTCTTTCACCTGGTTTGTGTGGAATGGCTAATGTATCCCAAATTTCCTTTGCAGATTCACATCTATGAACCTTATCATATTCACTTCTACTTAATGTACAACTTAAAAAGAACTTGGCCTTTGAATTTAAATAAGCACGAGCTTTCTGATCAACTGACCATTCATCACGAGAAATGATTTTCCCTTTGTAGTCTGTTGGAATATATGGATTACTTTTAATGATATCCTAAAGATCAATGTGTGTGGATTCTATGAAGAGCCACGTTCTGTCCTTCTAAAAATGATAATCTTCACCATTGAATGCTGGAGGTTTTGTGACTGAGGCACCTTTAGCTATAAAAACATGTGATTTAGCTATGGATCTTTATGCTCACTTTATAATAGTGTTTCTTGGAAACTTTGCTCTGATACCAACTGAAGTAAATCACTTGTTATTATAGAAATCACGTAATATGTAATAATACATAAGAAGGGGGGTTGAATTGTGATAAACATCTAAGATTGAAATCTTTAAAAAACTTCTTGATTTTCTTAAAAGATTCAGACAATTTACAAAACAACGCATTTAATTCAATTGAGTAATGCAACAGCGAAAATAGTATTTATTGTTCTAACAACATGAAATTAAAGAGGTAAGGGTTAAAAAAAATGACACTCCGATTGATACTAGTTCACTCTTAACCTTAAGGTTACGTCTAATCCTCAGAGTATATCTAAGATTTCACTATCTCTTTCAACTTTTATAAGTATTATTTCACCCTTCTAGAGCCTCTTTAGGTATCTTTTACAAAGTATTCTTTATATGCTATCTTAGCCTCTTTAGAATGTAGCCTTCCTTTTCACTGAAAAGATTTTAAGTTTTCTAAACTCTCGTTATAGGTCGACTTGATCTTTCTTTTTTCTTTTTTTCACTCAAGCTATTTTTTATATTATCATAAGTAATGAATTGAGAGTTGAAAGTTTAGAGTTGTAAGGATGTGTCTTGTGTATATTGTCTATTGTCTATTGTATATTTTATGACTGTAAGTGATATTTATAGCCTAAATCTCCAACGGTCTTCTTGAAAATTGCTTATAGAATCTTCAGAGATCAGTTGGTAGTTGAGTCCTATAACTAATTCCAACTAACTAACTAACTAACTGACGTTGTAAGTTGTTCTTCGCTTCATCTGATGAATTCTCTTTGTCTGATGAATTGTGCCTGTTATATTTATCTGCCCACTTAACAAACTCATCAAAATAGTTCACACATTCTTCTATTATTATTATTATTATTTGACTTTCATCAAAATCAATAGAAGGAGTGAAGTCTCCTTGACTTAACAAGAGTGAGTAAGATAAATTTGTGTAGGATTATACAACGAGAGTTAGCGACCTAAAGACTTACAATTATCACATTTATTGAATAGTTAGAAGACAGATCTCGACTAGTCAATTGATCATCCATAAGATAGTTCAATAACTAGTTGAATAGGTCGAGTCATTGGGTAGGTTGAGCTATCGTCCAATTGATTCCATTTAATTCAATTAGGGACAATTAATTACACCTTAATGTTAAGTCAAGAAGACTTTACGATTATTAATTTTTGGTGACAGTCAAATAATAATAATATTAGAAATAAATGAACTATTTTGATAAGTGTGTTAAGTGTGCAGAAAAACACTGAAAAAGTGGAAAACACAGAAGAAGTGAAAATCACAGAAGAAGCAAAAAACACAAAAGAAGTGAAAACATAGAAGAAACGGAAAACACAGAAAAAATGGAAACATAGAAGAAGCGGAGAACACAAAAGAAGTGAAAATACAGAAGAAGCAAAAAACACAGAAAAAGTGAAATCACAGAAGAGGTGGAAAACACAGAAGAAGCAGAAAACACAGGAAAAGCAGAAAACACAGAAGAAGTGAAAAACATAGAAGAAGTGGAAAACATAGAAGAAGAGGAAAACACAAAAGAAGTGAAAACACAGAATAAGCGGAAAACGTAAAAGAAGTAGAAACACAGAATAAGTGAAAACACAGAAGAAGCGAGAAACACAGAAGAAGTGAAAACACAGTAAAAGAAGAAAACACAGAAGAAGTAGAAACACAGAAGAAGTGGAAAACACAGAAGAAGTGAAAACATAGAAAAAGAGGAAAACACAGAAAAATTGAAAACAAAGAAGAAATGGAAAACACAGAAGAAACGGAAAATACAGAAGAAGCGAAAACACAGAAGAAGCGGAAAACACAGAAGAAGTGAAAAACACAGAAGAAGAGGAAAACGTAGGCTATACAAAGATGAAGATACGCTAGTACGTCATACAGTTAGTTAGTTGGAGTTAGTTACAAAACTCAACTAAATAATAGGTTCCATAAGAATCAAGAAGCAGCTATCAAGAATTAAGAAGTAGTTGGAGACTTAGGCTATATATACTAGTCATAGTGAAAGATTGAACAACCTTTCTAGCTTTCAAGTGTTTAGTTACAAAGAAAAATTCTGTATTCAAAAGTGCGATACTAGAGAGCAAACTCTACTGTAACAAAAAGCTTACAATATCTTTCTAGTGAGAGAAAGAAAAGGATAAGAGCCTGGAGAGGCTAAAATAGCAGAAAGAATACTTTGTGTAAGAGACCTGAAGAGGCTCTGGAAGGGAAGAAAGAATACTTGTAAAATTGTCGAAGTATATTGAAATCTCAGATGAATTCTGAGGACTAGATGTAGCCCATGGTTTGGGGTGAACCGGTATAAAAATTTTAGCGTCTATCTTCTAACCTTTCACTTTATTCTATTTTGTTTTCAGACAAGTATATAGAAGTTATTTGCGAGTTAACTACGTAACTATTTTTGTATAAGTTTTGTGGTAATCTGTTAATAGCTGGAAAAGTTCTTAACAATATATATTAAAGTTTTTGTATTCACGAAAAGAATACACAATTCAACCCCCCTTCTTGTGTATCTCTATATTGTATGTGAATTTTATATTAACATGTGATTTACTTCACTTAAGAGAGGGTAGTTAGTACATTCAGAAATCTAGGGTGAGACACAATTCAATCAATAAAATAGAAGGGAGACAAAATAGGGAAAAAAGTAATCTCTAGTCTTTATATTCTTGAATTTCAATTTTTCTACACATTGGTATTGTCTACTGTTTTGAGTTAGTCTTTAAATTTTTATTTAAAATTTCCATATTATTTTTATTAAATAATTTTGTTTCTTAAACAAAGTTTTCTCTAAATTAAGTGGTATCTGGGCATCAATCCTTATGGGATCGATATCCACTCCTTTACAAGTTGCGACCCGTTCATTATCGATTTTTGAGCGTAAAATAAGTAGATAGGCTTTACCATCAACAAATATCAAGGAATCTAAACTCGAAAGAGGACGGGTAGATATTGAAGACCCTGGGACGACATATAAAAAGAAACAATTATGCAGGAGAAGGCATAGGAAGGAAAACAACAAGGAAGGTGGAGTCTATACCGAGGTGGCTCATATACAAAGTTTGAGATCAGCTTTTGCACTGCCACCGTACTAGTCATTTGAACCGTATTAAGCAAAATAGAGAGTCAAGCTACAGACTTTAAACGAAGCACTACATGGGAGGCAACTTATGGAATTCTATTATCTTTTGATTGATCTTGTTTATTTATTTGTTTGCTTGATTTATTTAGTTATGATTGCGCTCGAATTGAGTTTGATTGAAGTTCAATTTAGTTTTGATTTTTTTTCAACATGTTTTCTTTTCGAAATTCTTGTTGATAATATTAATTTGATGTGTTTGTAGGTTGTGGGATCATGAAGAACTAATACTAAGCTTGGAAGAAGGTTTGGAATTGTGAGAATCACCTCATCCCATTTCTGTGGGAATTGGAGTGATTCCTACAATCCTGGAAAATCTGTCCAGAAACTTTCTAGAGAGAAATTCCATGAGCGTGAGAATTGTGTCAATTCCCAAGATCGTGGGAATTCCATCCAGAGGAAATTTTATCTAGAGGAAAATTTAATTTTCCCTCCCCTTTTCTTCTTTAACCCATTCTTCAAAATTTCACTCATTCTCTCTCTAACCCATAAAATTCTCTCCTCCCACTCTTTAAAACTTTTCAATTTTCCTATAGATTTTTGGATTTTTCTTTATCTCTTTTCATTAATCTTACAATCCTTTACTCTTTTCATGCATTAATCATTTAAAAACACAAGGATTTGGGTAAGATTTTGCTCTCTCTAAAAATCAAATTCGCTCATCTTTTCTTAAATTTGAAGGTTTTCTTCTTACAATGGAATCAAAGAAGATGATGGCTCAGAAACTAACTGAAATGACCGATGCATTGCACCGTGAAGCCTATAGTGAAGGTAAGCGAGATTTAGCAGCAACTTATTGTTCCCTTTCCCAATTTATTCAAAAGAAGGAGGTATGCATTTCTACGACCTCAGGGATAGAGAAGTAGTCAGTCCTAGGTATTTTGATTTTGAATCGTTAGAAACCATAGGAATGAGGCAGAAAATAGAGTGACTAATTGCAAACATAGGTTGGAATAGGTTTGTTGAGTATGACATAAATATTCACCATATGGTGACCATAGAGTTTTTCACCACAGTCCGATATAATCTTAGAATGGATGTTTTCTAGTTTAGGTTATTTGATACTGTTTACAAATTGGATTACACTGTTATGTGTGGTGTTTTTGATTTTCCAAACAGTAAAGTTTTAGATGATCACACTGATTTTTATTTAGATGATTATTGGAAAACTCTGACAGGGGAAGAAAACTTTTGCTCTAGGAATGCATCAAATTCTTTAATCCGTAGTGCCGAACATTTTCTTTTGCAGAAATTTATATGCCTAACTGTATTCAATAAAACTAAATGTAAAAAATGCAAAGAACTTTTCTTTTTGTGGTACATAGATTGAAAAGTTAAAATTAACATGCCTTTTAGAATGTTTCGATCAATAGTGAGTGTTGTAAATAAAAAGAGTTCATATTTTGACATGTCTCATGTTATTATTTCTTTAGCTCAGTTTTATAACCTTAATGTGGGAGATGCGCACAAAACGCCATACGATATGTTTGACATATCGTACTTAAGATGTTTTAAGATTTTGGAGCTCCATTCTATAAAAATCTGAAATCCTTTGATGAGTACTATAGTGACGAACAGGAGGGGCACCAATACAGCTGCTTCCTGACCCTCAACATCTTGAGTAGTCTCAGAGCTAGAAGAAGAAGCAGCAGAGGAGGAACCAAGTGCATCGGTTGTAACACCCCATTACCCTAGGGTACGCACCGGGACGTCCGTAGGTCATTCCGATACATATCCTAAGATAAGGAAGTGCTACGTGCACACACTACAATACTCCACATGGCATCGTATGAATTTGAATAATTAAAACAGTAATTATAAATCA
>JANZXR010037517.1:0-13932 GCA_027575705.1 Erythroxylum echinodendron | reverse complement strand
CCTAACTTCTCCGATTGACCTCACTTGGGCCTGTTTCTCAGGTCCGACCCGTTCTATGGAAACGGGATGTTACACACCATCACTTAGTCTATTACAAATAAGAAAAATAACTGTCGTGTAAAGATTTAATTGTTTTTAAGTTTTGTTAAATCCATCATCATGCATACATAAATCATGATTTTATACAAAGTTCCAATATTATTGACTAGTATGCTAATGTTTTAACAATTTATATTTTTAGATATAATCACCACAAAATGAATCCACTTACTTTGCTTTTGATAAATAACAAATTGGAAAACAGAGAGAATTTTAATGAGTGGTGACGTAACCTATACATTATTCTTCAATATAAATGAATTTCATGGGTATTAATTGAAAATGAGCTTGCACCTCTGGGTGAAAATTCAACTCCTGAGCAAGTCCAACAATATGAACAATGGAAGAATGCTGATAAGACTACTGAGTGTTATATTCTAGCTTTTGTCAACGGTATGTTGCAAAAGTAAATTACTTGTCTGAAAACTACTAGTGTAATGGTTCATCACCTATATGAGATGTTTGGTGTGAGGAACAGGTTTGTAAGGGTGAAAGCTATCGAAACCTTTCACAATCTCAGACAAAAACCTAGTGAACCGATGCGGGATTACAGGCTCAAGGTAATCTCTGTGGTCAATAAAGCTGAGATGCTTAGGGCGGATATGGATGCAGACACACAAATGATAATGATCATCAATAGCTTAAACTCTTCTTTTCAACAGTTTAAGTTGGACTATGAGCTCAACAACAAGGATTACACCTTGAGTGAGTTAATGAATACCCTCCAGAGCATAGAGGAGATATTGAATATCAAGGCTCTTGGGCTAGAAGCGAATGTAGCATCTTCTTATAAGCCCAAGAGTAAAGGCAAGTGAAAAAGAAGGGTCTAATGACAAAGAAGGCCCAAACAGGGGCCAAGGCTCAACTCATGAAAAAGAAGGTAAAAGAGAACATCAAGGGAAAGTGTTTCCACTGTGATGAGATGGGCCACTAGAAAAGAAACTGTCTAGACTACCTTGAGTCCCTCAAAAGCAAACAAGGTATGGGTTTCCTAAGTTTGTTATGAACTAGAAATATGGCATATTTATCTGATTCTTAGATATTATATTCAAGAACCACTAACCATGGTTGCAATTCTTAGCAGGGGTTCCAGTAAAGGAAAAAACTACTTAAATGCTAGTTTTAAGTCGAGATAGCAGATAGATCCTATGTTTCAACAGAAGCGGTGGGAGTAGTTATTTTGGACTTTCTTAGTAGCTATAGGTTATATTTGGAGGATGTTTATTAAATGCCAATGATTGTAAGGAACATGATTTCTATTTTTTATTCCTTATATTTTGAAAATGTTGTTTCAATATATGAGAATAAGGATTTTATTTATAGTGCAACAATTAAACAGGGATGGTTTTTTATAGAACCTATGACAAGTATAACGCAACAATTAAACAGGGATGGTTTTCTATAGAACCTATTACAAGCTCACTAAACACCACAAAATTGATAAAACCAAGACAATCTAATGTCTCTAATATTAATTCAAAATATCTATGGCACTTAAGAATGGGTCATATCAATCAGAAAAGACTTGACAAGTTAGTGAAGGATAGGATCCTTACGAGCTTGGATAATGATCCATTACGCACCTGTGAATCTTGCATTCGAGGAAAAATGACCAAGGCCTCATTTCCTTCTAAAGAAAATAAACTTTAATCTACATTGGACCTTGTACATACATATTTGTATGTGCCCATGAACGTACAAGCCAGAGGAGGTTATGAATACTTCATAACCTTTACAAATGATTACTTAAGATATGGTTATTTGTATTTGATGCAAAAAAAGAGTGAATCCTTTGAAAAGTTTAAATAATTTAAAGTTGAATCTGAGAAGCAGCTTAGCAAGCCATTAAAACAACTTTGATCGGATTGAAGTGGTGAGTACTTATCTGTAGGGTTCTAGCAATATTTAATTGACAATGGAATTGTTTCCAACTTGTTAGCTCCTCGAACACCTCAACAGAATGGCGTAGCTGAGAAGAGGAATAGAACTCTATTAGAAATGGTAAGATTGATGATGTTCTATGCTAGCCTTCCAGAATCGTTATGGGGATATGCCATACAAACCCACAACTTTTCTCCATCCAAATCGATGCCTAAAACACTTAAAGAGTTGTGGACTGGTCGAGTGCCTTCATTAAGACACTTGAGGACTTGGGGCTGCCCAGCCCATGTTCTAAGGCCTGAATCCACGAAGATGGAACCAAGGTTAGAAGTATGTTTGTTTATGGGATATCCTACGGGTACTCAAGGGTACTATTTTTATAGTCCTCAGGATAAGAAGGTATTTATGTCGACAAATGTGACCTTCTTAGAGGAAGAATTTGTGAGAAATCACAAAGGAATAAGTAAAGTAATACTAAAGGAGTTAGCTATTTCATCCAATTCAATAGTTGATATGGATATAATAGAACAAGTCGAAATGGATTCAAGAGTTGAATCCGAAATGTAACCTGAACGTCAAGTAGTGCCTAGACATAGTAGGGGCTTGTGAGATAGCCAGATAGGTGTCTAGGTCTAGGAGAAGGCTTAATTTCTATCTCAAACCATGAAGAAACAGATCCCATTACTTATACTTAGGCTATTAATGATGATGATGCAGAAAAATGGCTCAAGACGATGGAATCAGAAATAGATTCCATATATGCTAATGAAGTCTAGATCCTTATAGATCCACCATCAAGTATAAAATCCATAGGGTGTAAATGGATCTACAAAAGGAAAAGAGGATCAGATGGATAGGTAAAGACCTTTAAAGCTAGATTGGTAGCTAAAGGCTATACTCAAACAGAGGGTATAGAACTTGAGGAGACTTTTTCTTCAGTTGCCATGATTAAGTCCATCAGGATTCTTTTGTCCATAACAGCCTATTTTGATTATGAAATATGTCAAATGGATGTCAAAACTGCATTTCTTAATGGGGATCTTGGGGAGAACATTTATATGGCCCAACTAGAAGGTTTTGTTAAGCCAGGAAATGAGCATAAGGTACACAAGTTGTAAAGTTCATTTATGGACTTAAGCAAGCATCTAGGTCTTGGAACATTAGGTTTGATAAGTCTATCAAAACCTATGGGTTCATATAAAAACTAGATGAGACTTGTTTTTATAAAAGGATACAAGAAGGAAAGGTTATTTTTCTAATTCTGTATGCTGATGACATTCTATTCATTGGGAATGATATAGGAATGTTATCTACGTTTAAGGGATGGCTTAACGAACGGTTTTCAATGAAGGATCTAGGAGAGGCTACCTATGTTCTAGGAATCAAACTTATGATGGATTGTAAGAAAAAAATGATAGCCTTATCTTAACTAAATTACATTGAGAACATGCTCAATAAGTTTACCATGCAAGATTCCAAGAAGGGTTTCACACTTACTAGATATGGAATCAAACTTTCAAAGGAATAAGCACTTAAAACCTAAGAGGAGGTTAAACACATGCGTAACATTTCATATGCTTCAACAGTTGGAAGTTTAATGTATGCAATGCTTTGCACTAGACCAGATATCTATTACATAGTAGGAATGGTAAGCAGATTTCACTCCAATCCAAGAATGGAGCATTGGGCTACAGTTAAGGGTATACTGAAGTATCTTCGTAGGATGAAGAACTTAATGCTTGTTTACTATGGAAGTAATCTTAATCCGACAAGATATATAAATTTTGATTTCCAGTGAGATGTTGATTCAAGGAAATCAACTTCTATTTTTATATTTGTTTTAGGAGGTGGAGCCATAATCTGGAGAAGTATCAAGCAATCTTGTGTTGCTGATTCAACTGTGGAGGCTGATTATGTTGCTGCTTATGAAGCAGCAAATGAAGCACTATGGCTTCATAAGTTCCTAAATTATTTGGAGGTAGTTCCAGAGGTAGAAAAACCATTACACTTTATAGTATTAATAGTCGGGAAGTGGCAAATTCTAAAGAACCTCGGAACCACAAAGCTACCAAACACATTGAGCAAAAGTATCATCTCACAAGGGATATAATATAGCGTGGAGAGGTGAATGTGGTAAAGATTGCCACAGAGCAAAACCTCGCTGATCCGTTCACTTGTGGAGGGTCATCTAGCAGGGATGGGAATGAGGGATATGTCAAACTTGCTTTAGGGAAGTGGGAGATTGTTGGAGTTATGTAAATATAGTGCCCTAGAAATTAAGTTTATTTACTTATAACTTAAT
The DNA here is from genome assembly GCA_027575705.1 of Erythroxylum echinodendron. Taxonomy (NCBI): domain Eukaryota; kingdom Viridiplantae; phylum Streptophyta; class Magnoliopsida; order Malpighiales; family Erythroxylaceae; genus Erythroxylum; species Erythroxylum echinodendron. The sequence goes on along the minus strand of JANZXR010037517.1, from coordinate 9,650 downwards.
TTTCTTCTAGCTATAGTTTTGTAATGAAAATATTTATTGTTAATAAAATAAAAGAGTTTGGTTTTCATGAGCATTATATATCTAGTCATAAGGTACCAATATTCCTCTGTAAATAATATACATATACATACAGATGTATGGGAAACATGTATATTATAAGAACCTAAAATAATGGATTCACAGTTGAATAATCAAGTTGGTCGCTTGATTATAGTTTAGACTGTAGTATTACGATTTATCTCCATGAAAGTAAAGGAGTTTACTTCGAGAGAATGATGAGTTCCATATCATGATAGTAGTTGACTATTGATAATGGCACTACTAAATGAATTTGGAATCAAGTATGTTTTTCAAGAATAAAGTTGGCCGTTACTTTAATCTTAAAACATATAACTTAAGCATTTGTTTATTATGGACCACAATCTTGATGAGTGGTGAACTCATATGTGTTTCGTTATAATTCTTGATATGATCAGAATGGATTTTAACAGAGTATTAATCCAGTGTTTGCATGCTGGAATTATTAATTGAAACTTTTATCAGGGAACATTCACTCAAATAAAGAGTTTATAGTAATATCATCACTTCTAGATGTTTTCTAGAAATTGGTGACTAAACTGCACGCTAGGAGTTTGATGGACTAGTTACCCATCACATTTTATTACCAAGATGAGATCTTGTGTGTTAATCACCATATAGAGTAAAACGAGAGATCTAGAAGGAAAAACCAATATAAGGGTAAAACGGTAACTTTACCCTTTATTATGTGGATAGCTATAATAAGGTTCATCTAGGGTTTACAATTGGACATTTTATTTGAAACACAGTTTCTCATAATTTAAGTAATTCAAGAGTTCAACCAATTGCCTTTAGTGAAATGACATTTGGTTAATAAGTCAGAATTAATTTTAATGTGATTAAATTAATTCCGGGCTTATTGGAGCTTGAATTATTTAAGTTAAATTAGATTCCCCACTTGGCTTCTGGGAAGGTTATCAAGGAAAGTATGGAAAATAAATGGAGGTTATCGGAAAGAAAATGGGACAGTTTGGAGAGAAATGGATGAATTAGATTCGGGCCATTAAGACTAGAACAATTTAATTAAAAGTTAATTAAATTAGGTTTAAACATATAATTAAATGTTAGGTTTAAGCTAATTAATTTTTAATTATAATCCCAAAGGAATATTTAATATTAGGCTAGATTTTGATTTATTTAAATAGATTAATTAAATTAAATTTAAAAAATTATTTAATAACGAGCAAAACTGAATCCTACAAAGATATAGGATCCGGTGATGCCTATTATTAAGGAATGTTTCGGTTATGATTGTTATTAAAGAATGCAAATATTGAAGTGGAAGAGACACACACATTGTTATTAATTAAAGGATGAAGGTGGGACTTATTTGCATTCTTGATTAAAGAATGAAAGAGTACGTTGTTATGCTTTTCATTCAATGGTAAAGCACCTTAAACATGAACACCATAAATCATGATTACGTCCATATGTGGAAAGAACGTGCATGGTTTTCAAACCTCTCATATGAATACATTTTGATGAAAGAAAATGTCCAAGTGTTGGACATCATTTATGTTTAAGTGTTGGACACATGAACGTACATACAGCCATGCAAATTAAGGTTTTCTAGAAACTCTTCATTTATCTCTTCATGCTCTTAAATAAAACCGTCCAATAATTGGTGATTTCGTTTTTTTGTACATTTCATTTTTTTTAGGTTTAATAAAAAAATTCAGATGTAAGAAGTAGTCTCTTGCAATTTTCTTTTGATTCTTTTTTAAAATAACTGAAGATAGCAAAAGGTTTGCTATCCTATTTTTTCTTCTCCTTTCCTACCAAAGGATCTTAATAACCAAGTTGTCCAAGGAGAATAAGGGGTAGATCAGATTGGGTAAGGACACAGCAGCGAGGAGTCAAAGTTGTAGTGAGGAGTCGATAATATAATTTCTACCACCTTGTTCTTATGTTTATTATCCTTATACCGTATCATGTATGGCTATACATGTTGATTAGTTATATTGCTTATGATGCAATTTTGATTTCTAAAAAGTTTTCAAATATACCGCTTTATCCAAATCGTGCATGCTTTATTTTTTTTTCAATCTAACACTTTTGTTGTGTCACATTAGGAATAATGTGATGCTTAAGTGTAGGGGGAGTATTAATTGTGTATTGTGTGTTTATTTTCCCTTTTATTATTTAGAGATTTATGATCATTAAATGAACTCAATCGGGATTAGAATTTTATAATATAAGTGAATGAGTATACTTGCATGCTTAGATTGATTAACTTGGATTTCAATTAAAAGGACATTAGCTTGTTGTGATTGATGAATGAGATTTTTTGTTTGGTAAGAATTTGAGCCTTTTTGAAATATTAAACACCAAATTTAAGTATTCTTTGTTGAGAGTGTTCTTTCATGATTAAGGAACTCTAGAACTATCTTGCATACACTAGTTGAGATCACATAACCTTATGTAAACATTGAAATGATGAAGGTAATTAACATTTACGTACCCTGTTAACTTAAAAAGCCACCATAATGTCACCCTTAGTGAGCCCCCTTGACCTTAAATGAATTTGTTTCTTTCTTTAAACCCAAAATAGGGCCTTGACCATGATTTTTTATCTGCTTCATTACACCTACCATAAGGGCAAGTTGAGCATTTGAAAATATACAATTAGGTTTAGGGAAAAAGCGTAGGGGAATCATCGCTTATAGTTGGCTTTTCAGTTATGGATGGGTATAGTTATAGTAACTTCTCTACTCTATATTTTTCTTCCCTTAATTTCCTTGTTTAAAATGAATAAATAAATAATAAAAAAGAGAAAAAAAGAAGATAAAGAAAAGAAAAAAATTGAAAAGAAGCAAAGGAAAGAGAAGACGATCAGAAAATGAAAGAAGAGGAGAGACAAAAAAAATGGGGAGCACTAACTTTATTTCGTGAGAGGAAAGAATTGAGTGTTTTATTTGTCATTTTTTGAATTACTTTGAATGGTCAATTAGCTCTGTGGTTTTAAACTACAAATTTCCTTTTTTCTACCCTTAGCCCAACCGAAATAAAGACCTTCGGATTGATGCTTGTGTTTGACGTGAGTGGTGGAGATTGGATTAGTAAGCAATCCTATGGTAGATACCTTACCTGAAATGAACGATGAGTGAATTTTTACTACCTTTGAATGCTTGAGAGGATGGAGAGTGGAGTTAGTGTCTATCACACTTGTTGATGGATCTTTGAATAGAAGTGGTTGTTGATTTTGGTTAAATTGCGAAGAATTGCTTGTTCATGGAGTATTATAAGTTTCAAGTTCTTAGATTTTGCTTATTGGAATGATCATTGTGTTTAATTTCTATTGCTTTTAATTGCCTTCATATCTTGATTTTTGTTACAAATCCTTGTGTTTTAATCCATATGTGTGATTAATTGAGTGAAAATTGTGTGAATATTGCATGAATGTTAATTGGGTTATTTTGTGAATTTTGCATTAAAAAACCAAGTCATGTAATTTTTGCAATAAATGTTATACATGGTGGTGATTTATTGATTAAGTCACCACCGTGTATGGTTAATGAATGGGGGTGACAAGGGAGTTACACCTGTGTGTGGCAATGTTCCAATGCACAAGTGTGACAAAGGGAATCACACCTGTGACTCCCCGTACATGACTTTGAGAAGTTTTAACATTAATTCTAGCTTTACTACGTGGTAGCTCATAACGTTAAGGCATGTAACCTTAAACCTAAAGAGACTCTAATAAAACGAAGAGAGGGTGGTGGTTAAGGAAATAATCTTTCATTCACTTTTTTATTGGTTCACTCACACAGAGATACAGACATGGGAGGCACCGAGAGATAGAGAAAAAGAAGATAAATAGAAGAGAGAAATAGAGAAAGGAAACAGAGTGAGTCAAGAAGAAAAGAAAAACAACAAAGAGGTGGAAGCTTGGAAGAGGCCAAAAGCGAGAGTTGAAGCTGAATCCCATTCAACTTAAATGAACATTCATTTAGGGAAGAAGCTAAAGCAGAAGGCGAGAGCCAAGCTGGAAGTTTGAGAGGGAATGGAGATCTCCACAACTCATCATTCGATAATTTGTTTTCCTATTATATTCCTCATTTGTTGCTTTGTTTCTTTCATTTTACTATCTGTTATTAACTGACTTATACTCTTATTAGTTTAGCTGACTGTTACTTGTTTCTTTTGATAATGCATTTGGTATTCACTATTTTATTATTGTTTTAATACCTTTTAATAGTAATATGCTATTAAAGAAGCGGGGTATGCATGTACATAGAAGTGGAGACACTTCTGGATTCAAGTTTTCGAGGGACATTTCAGACATTTCGAACCTCGAAAAGACATTAGAGTTACCTTAATTGGAAAAGACTATGAAAGCATTATGATGTAACTTTAGAAAGGAGCTTTTACAATCAGCCACCATTTGGAAAACCTAAAAAGAGAGAAAGAAGAGAGAGAGAAGAAGAAGAGGAAGGAGGAAGAAGAAGTGGATCGGATGCTGCTGCTCCCCAGATCATGGTATCTTGATGTCGCTTCCTTCCTGATTTGTCCAACCTAAGTTCCATTTTCTCATCATTTCCTTTTTCATTTAAATGTATAAAGTTAAGATGGATTATATTTAAATTTATTTCTAGTTATTGATAATATTCTAAACTCTTCTTCGAGATTTTACTTTTAGTTAATGTTGATTTAGTTATTTTTGTGTTTATTGGTTTGGGTGTTGTGATTGGTCAATGTATTTGCATATTTTGGTAACAAACTGAGAGGGTGAGCTAGATAAAAATGATTAGATTGGATTAATGAGGCTTAGAAGATCTAATTGACCACTTAATCAGTCTAGTCAGTAATTTCGTAGAGAGAGATCTCATATGAGACCTGATTATTTATTAAAGAGCTTTAGAACTAACTAAAATTGTAGGTAATTTGCGAATTGAGAGATTAGAAGTTTGATAATTCGATTACAGTTTACAATTTAAGGTTTAATGGTTATAACTTGAGAGAGAGTAATCAACCCTACGACCGTCTAGAACTAACACCTTATAAACAAATAAATGACTAGATTGGCATTAATGATAGGTAAAATCCCATCTCCCATAACTTGATTAACAGTAACAGCTACGTCGTATCCTTATATGCATACCTATCTCTCCACCACCAATACAATAGAGTAGCCACTATAATATTTCCTTTAACCAGTTGCTAATTTCAGAATTCATATATTGACAAGTAATATGATATACATTTCAAGTAATAAAATATGTATTTGTGCTCATACATGAAAGTCATAACTTACCACCATTAAAAATGTATCAAAATCATAGTTTTATAATCATACTATACACATATGAGCAATAAATATTCATAAAATCATTTATGTACATGTAAATTTTCTTTAGTATGTATTGTGCTCAATTTTAAATTCCAATATTCGATTACCAAATTTACATAATGTAAGTCCTATTTCACTTATTTCTAGTTGTTTGAAATTTTTAATATATATTCAAAAAGGTTCGAATAATATTCGGTACAAATTAGAGAAAAAAATAAACTCAAATTTGGGCTAAGCTCATTGTGGTCTAAAAATAGGTAAACAATCAGTGTAGAAGCAAATCACATGACAAACCTAAGTTGTTCCTCAAAATCCATATAGAAAACATTTAATGTAGGTTTTGAGGTCTTCTAAACATTCGTTCTCCTATGTCTTTATTTTCCATAACGTTAAAATCAGACATTTTGACTTCCCAATCATGACATGTAAACCAAATATAAGAAGCTGCTATAAAATAACGGCATCATCAAGTCACCATTTTAGATCTCCATTTCTAATATCATAAAGCAAGAATTAATTCATAGTCTCTTCTAGAGATTTATGTCTTGTAACTAAAATCACCTAATTTACAGGTCTATAGGCTGAGTTATGACCCAAACAATGTGACTGGTTAAACTACTAGACAAAATTCCACAATATGATATTCTCTTGTCATATTCAACCAATTATATGAAAGATAACACCTAAGCATCATCCCAAAAACCATTACACATACAAATGAACCTTTGCATACATTCAAATATACACAAATACATAAATTAATCATGTGGAGTCCCAAACATTAAAATTGGAAAATATTTCTTCTAATGTCTTTTCTTCCCTTTATTTTTAGCTTTGCTTGACTCACCAAATGAAAAATGATGGGATGAAGAAGGTTAAATAGACAAGACAAAAAGTTAAAACCCCCAAGCACGTCCATCTACCCTCTCTATATGCCTTTTCATGAATTTTCTAATCTTAGACACGTGTTTCAATCCTATTAGACCATATGTTACAATCTTATTGGACCATATGTTACAATCCTATTGGAACATATGTTACAATTCTATTGGACCATGTTTAATAATTCTATTGGACACAAACAAGCTTTAGTCTTATTGGTCACATATGTTTTACTCCGATTGGTCCATGTGTTAACTTTATAAAAATTGCATATTAGTCCTTCTTCTTCCTTTAATTCTCACATTGGACTATGATCTTATCAATTAATTTCATTCCCTTATGTATTAAGTTTGTAATGGCATAAATTTCATACAATTTAGTTAACCATATTGGGAGTTATACTAAAAAACTACAGGCTATTTGAAAACAAGGATAACAGTAAGAGCTAAACTTCAAAATAGAATTAAAAAAATTTAGTGGTAGAATCTAATTTTGGTTCCTTCATCAAAGGTTTACACCTATGGCTCTAGTTTAATCTCCAATTGGAATTATGCACTTTTTACGTCTACAAACAAAGATATAGACAAATTACAACAGTCTATCTTAATGGAACCTATCTATCTAACAAGGTACACATCCCAAATCAACTAACTTCATTCTTATCATGCAAGAGCAGCGCAAACACACATTCAATTTAACCAAAAACATTTCATAAGCAAATGGGATACTTCTTTTATCAATTCACCTCAAATTATGTCCATAAATCCAAGAAAACAAATAAAAGTTCCCATCTATATTTCACGTCTAAATATGTATTTCTATACTGAAACGAAGAAATTACCCATTTACCTAAGTCTTTTACATTAAATACCATTATGTCTCTTACTTAAATGCACTTAAATCGTTATGTTCACTTCTTAATACACCCTATACATGCTATAATACTTCTAGAATATATGTTGGGGCGTTACAACACTTGGGCGAAATGAGTGAAATCTTGGTTAGGGTGTTCAAAGTTATGCTTTTGATTTCAATGCAATTGTTGTTATTATTATTATCAATATTACTTAGGAAATTAATTTAGGACAACTTGATTCTAATTGCATGTTAATTTGATTTTGTGAAATTGGTGAAGGATTGATGTTGTGAAATTTATAATTTTGATTATAGTTTGCTTAAAGATAAATAAAAGCTTAAGTGTAGGGATGTTTCCTAGATAAATATTTGACCATATTTTGACACCCATATTTTATGTATTTTGCTTGATATTTGATATTTTCATTGTATATTTGGTACTCAATTTGTTTCAAATATGTTTCTATGTTATAATTGCTTGCGCGAACTTAAAGGAGAAGAAACTGGATGAAAACTTGGCTGAAACTGGAAGAACAATAATCTAGATTTAATAAACACGAGTGTGGATAACTCAAAATTCTAGGTTTTCTTATGAAAAGACATTTTTGGGACATACGAAGGGAGAAGTAGGAAGAGAATTTAGGGAGGCAATTTTCAAATGTAGAGTGATTCTCTAGGTGCAATTTTGGCCAAGAGTAGTGGAAAACATGAAGAAATTATTTGAAGATCCATCAAAATACAAGATCAACTCTCTACATTACAAGAACATTCGATAGAGGACAATCAGAAAGATTTAGAATTATGATATTTTGATTCATTTTTCTTTCATTGTATGTTTGATTTCGTATTCAATTATGAGTAACCAAACATACAGTTAGTATTAAGGTTAGATGAACCTTATGTTAATACTTAGACATGATTTGATTCCTTTATTAAAGCAATTAGTTCAAATAATTATTGTAATCTAATTACATGTTTTATTAGTCATCTGATTTCATACGTAGAGATTGAGAAATCCTAATGTGAATAAACCTAACATGATTAAAAGGAGATGATTGCAACTTTAGAAATAGGATGACATAAATTCTCTAGATTAGGGAAAACCTAATAGTGGGACTCATAAATCGGTAACGCAGTCTTATAAGATTAACTTTAGTAATTTGGTTAGAGACCTTCGAATTAGTTGTTATTAGACTCAAGGTCTGCTACTAGCGTACCATAAGAGTTTCCATGGTCTAATACATTAACAAACATTTATATGTAAAGATACTAATTTCTATTAAGGTTTTAGGGGAATTCGAGCCTAGATACTAATTTCTAATAACGATAGTTTTCTAAGTGAATTCCACTATCTCTGTATTCTTTGTTGTTTCCTATTTTATTTTATTTTCATTAAAAATATAAAATCAATCCTTAGGTTAGATAATAAGGGAAGGGTGATTATTAGTACCCATAATCTTCGTGGGATCGACCTGTGCTTGTTGGTACTAGATAGAACTATGCAATGCACTTATGTTTTATAAAACTATGCAATGTACTTACGTTTTATTACAATAGTGAGTATCACGAAATAGGTCAATCAATATTCGAATATGAATTCCTATAGAAACAATAAAAGGTAAGGAGAAAGGGATCTCCTTGCGTTATTCCCTTGGATCTTTGAATAGCTTAGTAGGTGAACCATTAATGAGAATATTATATGAGTGAGTAAAAATGTAACAGCCCAGACTACCAGCTTGCAGATATTGTCCGCTTTGAGCCTCGGCCTCGCGCTCTCATGGTTTTGTTTTTCCAGCGTGTAAGCCTCTTTAGGGCATTACTCCCGCAGGACTTCCCAAGAGGTCACCCATCCTGGTACTGCTCTTGTCCTAGCACATTTAACTTCGGAGTTCTGATGGGATCCGATACATTGGGGCATGGAAAACGTATCTGCAAGGGAGAGGTATCCGTACCCTTATAAGGCATGCTTCATTTCCCTCTCCAATCGGTATGGGATCTACGCTCCGCGGCACTGTGGCCGTTGGGTAGTCTCACCCCCCCTCAGGAGGCCAGCGTCCTCGCTGCATACCGATCTGGGTACTGGCTCTGACACCAATAGTAACAGCCCAGACCACCCGCTTGCAGATATTGTCCACTTTGATCCTCGGCCTCTCGGGCCTCGCACTCTCATGGTTTTATTTTTCCAGCGGGTAAGCTTCTTTAGGGCATTACTCCCGTAGGACTTCCCCAGAGGTCACCTATCCTAGTACTGCTCTTGCCCTAGCACATTTAACTTCGGAGTTCTGATGGGATCCGGTGCATTGGGGCATGGAAAACGAGTCAGCAAGGGAGAGATATCCGCACCCTTATAAGGCATACTTCGTTCCCCTCTCCAATCGGTATGGGATCTACGCTCCGCGACACTGTGGCCGTTGGGTAGCATAGGTAAGATTAATGTTTTTATACTCTTTTATGCTCTTAAATGATAACTTCATGCATGAATTATGGTATGACATGAATGAATTGCATGAACTTGTGTCTTGTATGAAATGGGTGTGTTATGTCT
>JANZXR010037488.1:0-13933 GCA_027575705.1 Erythroxylum echinodendron | reverse complement strand
TTTTGAAAAGCTCCAAATTTGAGCTTTTGAAAAAGCTGTATTTTAGCTTTTCAAAAAGCTATTTCTACTCCAAAAGTACTTTTGAAGTTTACAGCCAAACACTCATTTTGTCCTTAAAATAGCTTTTGCGGTGGAAAAAAATGCTTTTCCACCTTCCAAAAGCTAAACCAAATGCACTCTATGTTAGATGGAGAGTTTCCACTTAATAGGCATCTGTATTTTAGCCATATCGTAATCGGTAGATATCCAAATGGGATGATTTTTAATTTAAATTAAACTAGAGATATACAAATACAATTTTTGTGAAGGAGTCGAATTTGCATTCTGTATCTAAGGGTTTCTAATTTTGGCTTGAAATTGAGTACTGGGTTTTGTCATTGTTTGAGAATAGTCTATAGTATTTTAGGCATCACTTGTAGAATAATCAATCAATCTCAATAAATTTTATTTCATTAGAAAAATAAGACATAGAGGAAAAATTGTTTAAAAGAATATGTTGCTTAAATACCTCATCTTCTAGGTCAAAACGCTCATAAAATTTGACCTGAAAATAGAGTTGGAAAAGCTGCAAATGGAAATGGTTATCAAGTGAAATATACTTATTTTATATGTGGTTTGACAATACAAATGGTTAGGTTCTTTCTTATGATGCATTTAGGATTGAATGAAGCTTGAATTAAACTTAGTGGATGATGGATAAAGTGATTAAATATGTGATAGAAATATGATTGATGATATTAGAGTAACTAAGTTCTTTGATCTATAAACCTAAGCGTAAGCTTAACATACGTAAATGATGATGATAATGGTCAAGTGATGTGATTATGTATAAATACCCAAGATAGTCAATTGAGCATGCATTGAACATGATACATATACATGTGCATGGTTAAACAATGATATGATTGATCAACTTAATAATATGTGGATTATGTGTGTTGTATTATATAGAAGCACAAGTTGACGGACAACATCTAGGCACTACCGGACCATTAAGATAATAGCTCACCTGGAGTATACTATGAGTTAACTTAGATGTGTCAACTCAATTTTTTCTTTAGTTATATATGTAGTGAGTTTACTTAGATGTATTTCACTTCTTTAATTTCTACGTATCAAATTGTTACTGGTGGGATTGTGATAATTTCGGACATTGATTATCTGAGGAGATCATTATTCGGGACTGTATTGGAATTGATCATTGTATGTGAATTTGATTGAATAAGTGATACTTAACATTCTTATTGAATGTTGGACCAAGGGATAATGATAAATTTGAATGTGAATGGAAAGAGTGATGCTCAATTGAATGTTGAATGCCAGACTTTAATCTGATGATTCTGATAAATAACTGTACGTTATGTGAGATGATGCACTTCATGACATTGATGTACATCTTCAGGTAAAGGAATTGTGATCGGGGTGACTAGCCTAAAATAAGCTTGGAATCCATAAGGGATATGGGTCAATACCTAAAATAAGCCCACTATCCACAAGGGATATAGGTTAGTGCCTGAAATAAGTCCAGTATCCACAAGGGATATAGGTTAATACCTAAAATAAGCTCAGTATCTATGAGGGATATGGGATAATTAATAGGCACTCGGTCACAATAAGATAAAAATGAAAGTAAAGTCTGATGTGCATTGCATATACATATCTTTACATGTATCATATGAATGGTTGTGAAAAGTTATTGAATTATGTTGCCCTAATGTTGTGCAACCTTGTATACATGTTGATGAGATGAATGATTAGATTACTCTGAAATGATTATATGAAATGTTTATATTCATAATGTGTTTGTCAAAATATGTATATATATATTTTGAATTGATATACACAACCGAAAGATGTGTTAAATAAGTTCTGATTCTGAATAATATGATATACATGTGAATTTCGTTATTGATTGTAATATTTATGTCCTGATATGGGTGAGCACATCGATGATGGTTCACTCCACTAAGTTCACAAAAGTCACCCTAAAATTGCAATATTTTTTTCAAGCTTAGAGGAGTTAACAGTTAGACCAACTGGAGTCTAACCACTACACTCAGATAAGAGTTAGAGGTTAGGATGAGTTATAATTGCATATGCCTATAGCCTTCTATTTGTTTCCCTTTCCTAATCCTATAGTGAGTTACAGACATAGTTTGAAAAGGTCAAATCTTTGATGATTCCATCATATATGATGGAGTTGCAAAAACTTCTGGATAGGTATCCTACAACTAAACCAAATTCTGTCTAGTTAAAGAATCTCTTTCTAGTTACTCTGGAACAATTAGGAGATTTTCTAGAAGAAATACGGGGTTTTGCTTAACAATTAGGAGATTTTCTAGAAGAAATACGGGATTTTACTTCTGGGGGCAATATGCTATAGGGTGGTGGTACCATTTGTGGGGTCAAATCAATATGTTATAAGAAGAAATTGTTGAATATCATTCTCATTGATCTCATAAGTATCATACCACATCCCATCAATCGAATTGCTTTTTCGAGAAATACAAGACATCCAAGTCATACAAGTAAAGAGATTTATTCATTGATAAAAAAAAGAAAAATGCAAACGGTGATTGGATTGATGATAAAATACAATCCTTGGTCGCAAACAGTGATTCGATTGATAATAAAGAAAGAGAATTCTTGGTTAAGTTCTCCACCTTAACGACAAAAAAAAAATTGATCTAATTCTATTGAGTCTGACTCATTGTGATCAGATTTGTCATTTCTTGAAATCTCTCTTCTGATTCAAAATCATGGTGTAACATGTACCCGCCCCTATTTTGATCAAGAAATAGATGAAATAAATCAAAAAATAGATTTTTGTTAAAAAAAGAAATCTTATTGAAACTGTCCATATTCAGTTCAGCCTTCATAACCATATCAGATCTGATGAAATAGGATAAATTGAGATGGTATTTTATAAATATATAATTATCTTGAATATATTAACTATTTCTTTATTTTTCCGATCGCTTGGAAGGGACAAAAGAAACATCTTGTTCTTTCTTCAACAATTTCTAATCTTTAGTGGACCGGTCAGTGGGATTCGAACCAAGATGAAGTTCTGACCATCTGTCAGAGAAAAAAGAACGAATGGGTCTTGTAGGGTTCTAAAGAAATTCTTTGATTTCTTTCAGAATTTGATGATTATTCATCTCCTTCTCACCTTCCGTGAATAATTAGGACATTGAGGAATATCTAGAAACATAGTTAGGGAATCAGTCTGGTTCTATCTCTATTTGTTCCGTTTAAAAAAAGAAAGAATCCTAAAGAATCGATCTTTCTTTTAGTTTTAATTGTTGAATCTATCTTTGATTGATCAATGTGTGATATTCTAAATCTTCATTACTAATGGAATCAAAATGATCTCTGGATTGATCAGAAGGTCCCTTAATAAAATCCCTTCCTTGAATGAAACTAGTTCTTGTGGAATCATATTGAATATTTGACGATATAGTCTTAAAAATCCGATCCTTGTTTACCAACCACACGTTGTCTAACCAAGTTGAATTATCTCTTGATATGTTCCTAAAAAAATTTGATTCATACAAATTATTCCCTCAACTAATGAAATAATCTTGACGGAATTGCCACATATAAAATTGAGCCCAATTTTGTAAAGAAATAACCCACTTCTTTCCTAAGAAGAGACGAGAAACACGCTCAATATCATTTGATTGAATAGTTGACCCAGCTCCTTATTGTTTGAAGAACCCCTCCACTTCGATTGGGATTTTTTCACAAAAAGTAAGCATGAGATAACAAATCCAATCTTTCACTAAGATTTTAAATAGCTGTCTCAAATTCAAATTTATTATATTTTGCCCCTTCCTTAGAAAAAGATGATCAAACAATTACCAATCACGATCCTTGCAGATTGGACCATCCATATAATATACAAAAAGAAACTCCAGATATTTGATATCATTCTCTTTGAATGAGATCTCAATTCCAGCAATAGTTTCATTAGATATCTTACAACTAGAATCCCTCTTTTTTTCGATCCAGTTCCTCCACCATCACAAACCTTAGTTAGATTCAGACATGATACATTTATTAGTTATTGGGAGAACACAAGTACTCTCTTTCGGATCTGGGAAACAACTCTCAGAGATCTTTTTTCCTTTTGGAAGATACAAGAGCAAAATAATCAACCTATTGATATTGAAAGACCCAAAAGATTCTTCCAATGTATCATTTATGGGTCTAATGGAATTCATAGGTATAGGAAGAAGCCTCGTCAAATAGAGATTTTTTCTTTCAACAATCTTTCGATTATTAATACGATATATAAGGACCACTACTACAAATAGTACTACACCTTTGATCATGAAATATCAAGTGCTTGTTGAACTCTATAAATTGCGTGGAAGTAGAATGCTCCAAATTCAGGAGTCCAAGAGTTCTATAAAACATTCTTAATGAAAAAAATGTGAATGAAAGATCCCATTGAATTAAATTGGGTTCATGAATCTAAGAAATAGTGTGGATTCTTGACCTCTCTCAATTCGAAAATCTAGGATTTAAATTGATGTCCTTTTATTGATTCCTCCTAAATTGGATTGGTTTATCCTAAAGATTTCATTTCAAATAGAATTTGGTTATTCACTATGTACGAGGATCCCCACTAAGCATCCATGGCTGAATGGTTAAAGTGCCCCAACTCATAATTGCTGAATTCGAAGGTTCAATTCCTACTGGATGTATGCCAATGGAACCTTTTAATAAGTCTATTAGAATTAGCTCTGTATCAATGGAATCTCATCATCCACACATAACGAATTGGTGTGGTATATTCATATCATAACAATAGTAAGAACTAGCATTGTTATTGAGGCTCGAACTTATACGGAAGAAAATAGATTTATGGATGGAATCAAATATGCAGTATTTACAGACAAAAGTATTTAGTTATTGGGGAAAAATCAATGTACTTTTAATGTCTAATCTCAACTAGGTCAGAAATAAAGCATTGGGTAGAACTCTTCTTTGGTGTTAAGGTAATAGCTATGAATAGCCATCGACTCTTGGGAAAGGGTAAAAGAATGAGACCTATTAATGGACATACAATGCATTATAGAAGTATGATCATTACGCTTCAATCGAGTTATTCTATTCTACCTCTTAGAAAGAAAAGGACTTAAATAAAAATACTTAATAGCATGACAATACATTTATACAAAACTTCTACCACGAGCATACCCAATGGAATCATAAACAGTCAAGTGAAATCTAATACACGAAAAAACTTTGATCTACGGACAACACCACTGTGGTAAAGGCCGTAATTCCAGAGGAATCATTACCGCAAGGCATAAAGGGGGAGGTCATAAGCACCTATACCGTAAAATTGATTTTTGACGAAATGAAAAAGACATATATGGTAGAATCATAACCATAGAATATGACCTTAATCAAAATGCGTACATTTATCACATACACTATAGGGATGGTGAGAAGAGATATATTTTACATCCCAGAGGGGCTATAATTAGAGATACCATTATTTTTGGTACAGAAGTTCCTATAAAAATGGGAAATGCCCCACCTTTGAGTATGGTTTGAACTGTTGATTTATTTAATTGGAAGTAACAAATTAGGTTTACGACAAAACCTAGAAATCGATCACTGATCTAATTTGAGTACCTCTATAGGATAGACCTCAATAAAAAACTAAAGAGTAACAGCATCAAGTAATTGAGTTCAATAGTTTCTCATATAAAATTATTGACTCTAGAGATATAGTAATATGGAGAAGACAAATTTATTTCAAGCACTAATAGAACCAGAAGTGCCCATTGTTTCAAAGAGAGGAGGATGGGTTATTCACATTTAAGTTTATGATCAGAGGCGAATTGAAAGTTAAGCAGTGGGAATTCTAAAGATTCCCCTTGGGAAAAATAAAAATAAAGATGTTTCCTACTTTACCCTTAGTATGTGGAAGTAGTGACGTAATTTCATAGATTCATTCGACCTGAATGTTACATAAAGAAGATAAGCTAGATGAAGGAACAGGAAGATCTAGGATGTGGAAGAGCATAACATGATTGATTCGGCAGATTTGGATTCCTATATATCTACTGATGTAGTACTTTATTTGATTATACAATATCCATCTATATAGATATCATCTTCTACACCCAGAAAGTCATATGCTTTGGAAGAAGCTTGTACAATTTGGGAAGAGGTTTTGATTCACTACAAGAAACACACATAATCCACGATGTTTTATTGATAAAAAGTCACGAATTGTGAAAACTTTTCGTGACGTTTTTTCAAATTTGTAACACCTTTTGTGACATTTTTTCAATAAAACGTCATGAAATAGAAACCAATACATTTTGTTGAATAAAACATCGCTAAAGCCTTCAACAACAATATGATGTTTTAAAACACATTGCATTTTCTAAATTCCTTCATCTTGCTTTCTCTCTGAGAACTTGTAAGAAAAAAAGAAACTGTCAAAGACACGGTGTGTTCTTATTTTTTCTCTGACTTAAAGGTACCCTTCCCTATTCTTGTTTCGGTTAATTCCCCTCCTTTCTTTGACACCCACACACCTACTTTCAAGATCTAGAGGCAGCATCTTAAAGCACAGCAAAACAAATTCGCTACGGACATGTCTCATGTTTTTGTTAGAAATTTCAAATTACATATCTACCAAGCCTCGCACGCTGATGATGTCCCTCCTCCTAGCTCCATTTTTCTTTTTTTTGTCTCTTTGAAAGTATTAAATTGTTTTAAACCTTAATTCAGGTCCTCTTTTTCTCTTGCCTCCTTTTTTTTCTTGCAATGCTTCTCCGTACATCATGCTACTGCAGCCCTAGGAAAGCACCTCCATGGGGCCAGCTCGAGAATGGAGAGCCAATTTGTATAAAAAAGGGGGACGTTTTGGAAAGTTTCACAAGAGGTCATTTCGAAGGAGCACTTAGACAACTCTTTATGATCGCCATCAAGCTACAATTCGAAACCCTAGTCTTGCCAGTGGTTTCTGAACAATCTTTCCCACAAAAGCTTATTGATTATGGTGCTCGTGCTTTCTAAACAATCTTTCCTTGGCTCCTGAGGACATTGGGAAAACAGAGAACCTAATTTCCCCAAATTATAGCAAATCACATTCTCTTCATCTTCAGGTCTTTTTTCTCTCACTTCTCTCATCTACTCTGTCCATCTAACTTTGTTTATTTATTTAGTTCTCTCTTCCAATTTTTATTATTAATAGACATTTTCTTTCATTTCTTATTGGTTTACGATTTCTACATTTTTGATATATCCGCCATACCATTTCTCTTGGTCGATTTCAAGGAAGCTAATTGATTTGAGTGCTGAATATTGCTTTGTGTTTGGTTTTGTTTGGATTTGTTTCTTAGCACATTTTTTGATATTTTTTAATTGTTTTTGACCCTTTGCTGCAAGTATTATCTTGTGATCATTTTTCTTATTTCTCGTGAAAAGCTAGGTCAGGTTTGTAATAAAAAATACAGATATGTTGTCCTATTTTTCTGTTTCATTATTTTTGATAATTAGAATTCAAGTTTTTCAAGTATGTATACAGGAAAATTCTGTCTTTTGTTTTTGTTTAGAAAAAGGAGATCCTTGTTTAGGGAGTTAGGCTCCACCTGACTGAAGGCAATTGTTTTATTGGTTAATAACCTATGGGATGTGGAGTTTACAACAAATCTTCCTTACTTAGTTGATGCAGAACAATGACCACTTGTGATAATTTTTGAAGCAGTAGTCTACTACCACGGCTTATTTGTAAATTTTGATTTTTTATTATAGTTATGGAAGGAATAACACCAGAAGGATCACACTTCGATGCTCGGCAGTATGATGCCAAAATGGAAACGTGATTTCCCTTTGTTATTAGTTCATTTTATTTGTCTTTCTTTCTCTATACTTATCAGCTACATATTAGTTGTCATATTTTGTTGCTAATATACCTTAAATGGACATTCTAAGTCGTTTCTAATTCATATTGATGTCTATAGTCTTGCAACTGATGCATAAGATTTCCTTACACCTTATGAAGAGGATTATGAAAGTTTTGACTCAATGGGTCAAGAGAATCTTATGAGGGGCATTTATGCATATTCTATGCCCTACTGGGTTTTATTTTCTTTCTTTATAGTACTCTTATATTTGCCTGTGTATGTTATGATGTAGATCCATCATTCATATGTTGCATTTGCATATTCTTATGCTTTATGCAACAGAGTTTTTTATGTATTTGGAGATATCCAGTTGACAACTTACTACATATTTATACAAATGACAACAATTAAGGAAGGATGAATTTTGTGGTTTTATATGTCAAGGAATTTGTATTTACAATTTTGTTTCTCTTTGTTTCCTTCTTTTAATGGACGATCAAATCATTGAACTCGAACTAATCTTTTTGTAGTTTTAGACCTATCTTTTAAGTTTCATGTTATGAGAGGAACATCAGAAGCTCAAGGTCCATAGCTTTCTTATTTTCCAAGTTAAGTTATGCAGGTTTTCAGACTTCAGTGTTGTGGTACTGCCTCTGCAAAAATGACTAGTAGTGTTGATAAGAGAAATATGATTTTTAATATTTATAATAAGTTAAAGTCTCTTGAGTACTTTGGATTTGAAATTTTGTGACTTATTCTTAATGTTTTTGTGCAGACTTGCTTGCTTCTGGTTATATTTGGAATTGTACTTCTCATCATGATCATAGTTCTCGACGTCTAATCTTAAGGTGCCTTAATTTCCTTATTGAGCAATTTAAGGAGCTTCTTGGCAACAACATAGTTTGTCTTTTTGCTAATTTCATAGGTGATGTTCTTTTATGGTACCTAATGACTGACTAGAGTGTCTCACTACTGATCGGAGGTGGTGTATAGTGAATGGTATGGTAGTATTCAGTTGTTTCATGTGGGTGGGGAATGTTTGTCTTTTTCTCTTTTGGGTATTCAGATGTGCTGGCCATTTTGAGGGAGTGTTCTTTGTGTAATTGTCTTCATCAAAATTTTAAATATGATGAATAAACTATCAAATTCTTTGGTCTATAATAAGCAACTCCTCAGCATCATCAGTAATGTTAAAGACTTATTTTCCTGTTTTTCATTTTCCAGGAAATTCTGACGTAATCTGTGTCTACCTATATGACATTATAGGTCTAATTCGAAGTAATATATGTACTAACTTTTGAGTTTGCAAAAGTTTTTAAACAAATAAGATTTAAATAAATTTGTATTTTAAAAAATAATTATTAAAATTAAAAATTATTAAATTAAAATAATTTTCAAAAAATGGAAAAATAATAATTAAAAAATATTATAACTATCTGCGACGTTTTTTGAAAAAACGTCACAGAATGTCTTCGGCAATGTCTTAAAAACATCGCGGAAGATAATCTTTCAGTGATGTTTTTTAAAACGTCAAAGAATGTCTATATTTTCCGTGACGTTTTATGGGAAACGTTGCATAAACCTTTTGCCTACATCACATTCTGTGACATTTTTTGTGATGTTTTTTAAAACGTCGCAAATTGTAGTGATTGAACAAAAAGAAGAATCTACTTCAATCGATATGCCCTTAGGCACAGCCATACATAACATAGAAATCATACTTAGAAAGGGTGGACAATTAGCTAGGGTAGTAGGTCCTATAGCAAAACTGATTATAAAAGAGGGGAAATCGACCATATTAAAATTACCTTCTAGAGAGGTTCGTTTAATATCCAAAAATTGCTAAATAACAATCAGACAAGTAGGGAATGCCGGGGCGAACCAGAAAAGTTTGGGTCGAGCTGGATCTAAATGTTGGCTAGGTAAGCATCCTGTAGTAAGAGGAGATATAGTTATTCCATATCAGATTATATTTCTTTAATGCATTGTTGTCAATATGAATGAGTTACGAATATACATAATTGTTGGGTTTGCCATGGTTGCATGCATCACATGCATGTGTATGCAGCGAAAGTCTCGAAATCTAGATTCTAACACCATGACAACCTCGAAAACACATAATCATACATGCATGCATAGACATATGTATAAGAACATGAAATATAAAACTTTTAACTTTTATTTCTTTTCATTTCTTGTTTTTTCTCCTTTTTTGGGTTGTTGTAAACACCTATCCCTTCCTTTATCACCCAAAAACATGCAAAGAAGGTGAAGAAACAATGCATAAGGGTGATTTGAGCACCAAACTATACGAGTTCTAGTAGATGCTAAAAATGATGGAAGATAGATCAAGAATCTTATTGCATGCACTTTTATTCATGAAATAATTGCATAAATTGCAAGAACAAGGTTTTTGATACCTCTGTCTCACTCTAGAACTCTTCTAGAGCCTTTATACTCTCACTTAAGTATGTAAGAAGTGGTAAAACCTTGTGCACATAAGTGAAGAACTAACTTATGTATCATTTTGTGCCCTCTATCACGATCATGGCCTACTTAAAAAATGGGCTCGTCTTTAGCCACGATCGTGGCTCATCTTAAAATTAGCCATACAATCTATGTTTTTCATTTGATCTTTTATGCGCAAGTTAGTTCCCGGTTATTTTAGGCACTTGAATTAACTCTTAATTCAAGCAAATCATGAAGGGTTTTATGATGCCAATTTACCGGAATATAAGTGGATTAACATATAAACTCTTCGGTAGTTTATTATCTAACTTATAAACCTTTCCATAGACAATTACCATACAATTCGTCCTTTCACCATACTATACCCCACTTGGTTTTGAGCATGGACTATATGTCAACTCCCACTAAACTGACTACATAACATCTAGTCCAAGTGACGTTAGTTCTCATTTTGGGATCTCATTACTCTATATGTCATTAAAGACTCTTTTTATGACACATAATTGCTCTGGCTTGAGACTCTTGAGTAATGACCCTAACAAGATGTCTTGGTTATCATCCCTTTCTATCAGGAGTGGTGAATCCTTTATTAGTTACCTATTTACCTTCGAATACTAATAGTTGTACCCAATCACCACCCTAAGAATGACCACGTCTTGAGGAAAGAAGGAATGATGTCAAAGTATAGGATTGGTATCTAAGATATCCCATGAGTATCTCAAGTTTAAAGATATTTTTTCCATTGCTATGATGAGATTAATCATTATCATTCGATAGATCATCCATATGATAATCTCATAACAGGTCATTTGATGTACTTACTACCCTTAATAAGTGTCCACATGTTAACTCTAAACATCTCATGCTTATAATTTGTAAGATCTACTACTTGATCAAATCAATGAATATAACATGTGTTAGTCTGTCTAAATTAATAATGTCCTATCTTATTAATCCTATGACTATGGATTATTTAGATACTAACATAATTTCATATGGTAGGAATCTCATTATCATGATCTCATCATAATTTCCTTCATGCTAGGTTTTTTATCATAGACTTCATTAATTTGATTTAAGATCAATATCAATTCATATATAAACTAATATCAAATTATTGAAAAATGTCTTTCTCTTTATTGATCAAAATAAAGTTTGTACAAAACTACTAAAGGTGATTTCCTTTGGAGCACTACTCTAACAATCTCCCACTTACATTAAAAACAATCTCCTTTGTATTTAATACCATAGGCGAGCACATAAGAATAAAATTTTATTTGAGGAAGTGATATAGTCAAAGGATCAATGTTATTCTGATATGTGGGCACTCTCTCAATCTTCATATCACATTTATTAATTATCTCCCTAATCAGGTGATATCTCTTGAGTACGTACTTGGACCTCTAATTAGAAATTGGTTTCTTAGCTTG
Source organism: Erythroxylum echinodendron (assembly GCA_027575705.1). Taxonomy (NCBI): domain Eukaryota; kingdom Viridiplantae; phylum Streptophyta; class Magnoliopsida; order Malpighiales; family Erythroxylaceae; genus Erythroxylum; species Erythroxylum echinodendron. Next base: position 2,154 of record JANZXR010037488.1, on the reverse strand, counting down.
AGCAACAGCCCCATTATTGTCACAGTACAACAATATTGGCTCTACTACGGTAGGAACCACTCCAAGTTCCATAACGAACTTCTTGATCTAAACAGCTTCTTTTGTTGCTTTTGCAGCTGCAATGTACTCTAACTCGATCATCAAATCTGCAGTCGTCTCTTATTTAGAACTCTTTCAACTGACTACTCCACCATTCAATGTGAAAATATAACTTGAATGGGATTTGGAGACATCCTAGTTAGATTGAAAATTAGCATCCATATGCCTACTCACTACGAGATCTCCATTTCCATATATCAAGAATAAATCCTTAGTCCTTCTCAAGTACTTTGGATTTCTTAACAACCACCCAGTGACCCTCACTAGGATCTGATTGATATCAGCTTGCAACACTTAAAGCATACGATATATCTGGTCTTGTACATAACATGGCATACATGATTGATCCTACTGTTGAAGCATACGAGATCATACCCACATAAGTCCTCTCATCTTGTGTCTTGGGACACATAGATTTCGAGAGTTTTATCCCATGAGTCTTGGGAAGAAAACCTCTCTTAGACTTCTCCAATTTAAACCTATTTAGCATTTTATCTACGTATGTTGATTATGAAAGACATAGCAATTTGCTTAATCTATCTCTATAGATCTTTATTCCCAATATATATGTTGCTTCTCCAAGGTCTTTCATGGAAAAATTATGGGTCCACTAAATTTTGACTTACTGCAAACTTAAGACAACATTTCCCATTAGTAATATGTCATCCACATATAACAAAAAGAATATGATATCACTCCCACTAGCCTTCTTGCACACAAGGTTCATCAAGATTTTATGAGAAACTATACTCTTTAATTATCTAATCAAATCGGATGTTCCAACTCTTAGATGCTTGCGGCAATCTATAAATGGATTTTTGAAGCTTGTATACCTTTCAGCCATTTTCAGATATGAAGCCCTTAGGTTATATCATATATACATCCTCAACTACGTTTCCATTTAGGAAAGTCGTCTTCACATCCATCTACCATATTTCATAATCATAATGAGCAAAAATGGCTAGGAGTATTCTAATGGATATAAGCATAGATACGAGGCTAAATGTCTCGTCATAGTTAATCCCTTATCTTTGACAATAACCTTTAGCATCTAGCCTTGCTTTATAGGTAATCACATTACCTTCCCTGTCAATTTTCTTCTTGAAAGTCCACTTGCACCCTATGGGTTTTAACCCTTCGACTGGGTCAACGAAAGTCCATACTTGGTTTTTCATTCATGGAATCCATTTCAGGCTTCATGGCTTGAAGCCATTTTTCATATTCTGAACTCTTCAGAGCCTCTTTATAGGTTTTAGGCTCATCTTCCTCTATACGCAATACGCCATTTTATTCGATTATGAGAAATTCATATCTCTCTAGAACATTGCGTATCCTACTTATCCTACGAACATTTTGTGTGTCAAAATGTTCAACTATTGTCTTATCTCTTTGAACAACAATTTCAGGATCAGGAAATTCATTTGCATCTGTTTGAGTATCATAAACTTCATCATGTTCAACTTTGCTCCCACTATCTTCTCTTAGAAGAAACTCTTTCTTTAAAAAGAAATCATGCTTTGATACAAACACCTTTTGCTTTAAAGCATTATAAAATTGATATCTAATTATTTCCTTAGGATGTCTTATAAATAGACAATTATTAGATTTTGCTTCAAGCTCATCTGATTAAATTTTCTTCACATAAGCTAGATAACCCTAAACTTTCATATGAGAAAGATAGGACCTTTTGTTAGTCCATATCTCATATGGAGTTACATCAACTGCCTTTGAAGGGACTCTGTTTGTCACATAAATAGCAGTTTCGAGTGCGTAATCCCAAAAGGATTTCGGTAGGTTTGCTAAGCCCATCATTGACCTTACCATGTCTAATAAGATTCGATTTCTCCTTTCAGCCACACCATTATGTTGTGATCTGTAAGGTGGAGTTCATTGAGATACTCTCCTATTATCTTCGAGAGAAGTTAGAAATTCCTCGTGTTAGAGTTATGTAAATATAGTGCCCTGGAAAGCAAGTGTAATAGTGCCCTGGAAAGCAAGTGTATTTACATGTAACTTTATCTTCTTCAGTTACAGTTTTGTAATGAAAATATTTAT
>JANZXR010037379.1:0-13940 GCA_027575705.1 Erythroxylum echinodendron | reverse complement strand
CACCCTCGCGGGGCACGGACTCGGGTATCACTATCGATATCGGGTCCGGGTTCAGCGGGAGTGGGGTGTTACACTAGCGTCTCCACCTCCTCTCACTCACCAACGCACTCACCATGTCCCTAAGCCGTGACCAAAGCCCCTCCTAAAACCCTCCAAAACTGACGTCTCTCCCCCTCACCAGTGCCACCTAATCTGAAACCTCAACCACGACTACCTAGCCTTCGTCATCACCCTTCCACGCTGCTGCTCCCGTCACGAATCCGACCCACCTCTGATTTTTGTCTAAGGGCAATAAGGTTTGTATTTTCCCCTATTGATTCTACTCAACAGGTTAGTGTTCATCTAATTCCTTTGTTTCTCTTTCCGATTTTGTGTGGGCAGTATTTTTTGTTTTTCCCTAATTTTGAGCGGTAATTGAATGATGGATATTTGCTCTGTGAGTCCAATTGCGACAGACGTGGCTATTCATGCAGAATTTCGGAGTTATTTTTTTGAATCCATATTGGATTGCTGGAATTAGGCTTGTCAATTTAGGCTTTCTAGCATTCTTTAGGTTTATGCAGATACAGATCTCTCAAGTTGAAATTGCCCCTGTGATTAGTTAGTTATATTTAAAAAGTTGGCTTGTTTGGCTTTTATTTGGCATTTGATTTTCTGTTGAACTTGACCAAATCATTGTACGCTACTGGAATTGATTGGAGTATTAATTTGATAATGTTGCTACTGATTGCTGGTTGATATTATTGCTTGTTGATTGCTAATCATAGCTTCTTCAATGTTATCTTAATTGATGGTTTAGTTGGCAAGTAGAGATTTTCGAATTTGTGATTTGATATGATTGAATATAGATGTGTCTGACTCCTGTGATTGACGCATTATGCAATTGCAAAATCCCGATTACTTGATATTACATGTTATGCTGTGTTGTTTGGTTGGCATGTTGTTTTGCTGTTTTGCTGCTCTTTACTTTCTGTAGGTAACCACACTTAGGATCTCCATTCATGGCTCGAACTAGAACTACGCCCAACCCACCACCCATGAAACTAGCCTATAGACAGCCACCACAAACCAAGAACCCCAAGCGGACGAGGGAGCAGCTACCTATTACTGTTACACCCACAAACATGACACCACCATCAACCTCACGGCTATACACCAGATGAATGAAAAGGGAAGTGACAAAACCACCATCGCCAACTTCAACTTCTAGAGCTGAAAGTGTCGACGAAGAGGAACCTCCTCTCGTCGAAGAAATGTCATCTGAACATGCACAGCAGGAGAATACTGAAGAGGATGAACCGGAAGAAGTTGAAGTGCCAGCCAATACGAAGCAAAGTCGATCGAGAATAGACAAAGGAAAAAGCATCTATCCACCTGCTACAGAAGCACTTCATGAAAATCTGATGTTCAACGACCGCGAACAGAAGCAAAGGTACGCTTTCTACCAAAGTTGTCTTGTAGTTCCTACCAAGTTTGTTCATATTTTAACCTTGAAAATTTGAATTTTCATGCTGAATTTGAAGAGTTGGTTGCAAACATAGGTTGGCAAGAATATTTTTCTTTGATTTTACCCTTTTACACTGAGCTTACTAGGGAATTTTATGCTACTTTTAAGTTTGAGCATAACAAAAAGAATTTTAGTATTTCAACTCCATCTACCATTCACTTTCGATTGTTAGGCCGTATGCATCATTACTCAGTGGATGATTTGAACATAGCCATAGGACTTGCTACTAGGTAGAGTGTCTTAAGTCCTACATATATGAATGCATTGTGTGATTACCCTGTTAAATTCAAGACCACACATGCATAGATCAAACTCACTGGATTTCCAGACGAAGAATATGAACCTAGTAAGTCTAAGGCTAACTTGATTCAAAGCGGGGTCTTGTGCTACATCCATAGGCTTATAGCAAGTTCTCTCTTTGGGCTCCATAATGACCCTACTATCCTTAGTAAGTCTGATTTGTTCATCTTGTGGAGCATGGTAGAAAAGAAAAGGGTAAACTTAGGTTATTGGGTAGCCACTCAATTCCAAAAGAACATATCAAATGGTAGGCAAATGTCTTTAGGTTTCATTGTCACTAAAATTGCATTACATGAAAGACTCATTACTCTGGACAACAACTTGCATCCAGCATGTAAACTGACTTTCCTTAATATAGCTTCTTTGAATGCCATGCACTTAATTCGCCATGAGGAAGGCAGTGCTATTTCTTTTATGCCTGCAGGCGAGTTAGCTCCATGTCCGACGAAGGATGGAAGGAAGAAAGCGGTTACTGCAGCCACTGCAGCCACTACTGCTTCCCCCACTTCAACACGTTCCGCACCTCCTCTACCTATATTTCAAGACATAGAAGCTCAGTTACAACTTCTCGAACGACTAAATGCAGCATTGCAAACCATTGTGCAGCAAAATAGTGAGACAATACAGCAACATGGTGTAATTGTCAGGCAAAATAATCAGCTAATCCGGATCATGATGAAACAGATAGGCTGGGATGGCTTCCTCCCTCCCTCTCTTTGTTATGCTCGAAAAAAGAAAAAAAGGGCAGTACTTCTTAACTCTCTCTCTTTCATTTTACTTATTAGCGACCCTCCCTTTTATTGATTGTGTTGTTCTACATTGAGGACAATGTAAGGAGTAAGTGTGGGAGGTTTCCGATATTGGGAGTGTTTGACTAGCTGCTGCCATGCTACTTGTTTGATTGTTATGCTCTGTAATCCAATATTGACAAGTTTTTACGCTTGTAGTTATGGCATTTGATAAGATTTTTGTGTGTTTCTACTGCTGCCATGTGCTTAATTCCCGGTATAAAACTTGAGCTTTGAAAATGTGATCTTTGAGTTAGGAAGTTTAGACACTTATCCCATGATATTTTGAGTAAAATATTTTGCAATTTTGCAATGGGGCTTATTGTGTCTTTAAACATGATTTGAAACTCTTAGGAAGTCTAGAGAGGAGGACTTTGCTATTGTTACTTGGTTTGACTGTTGTGAGAACCTTAGATGATAAGACTTAGTGAGCGGAAACCATGACTTGAAATTGACCGTCATAGCACTCATGAGTCTTAATTTAAATTGTTTACACTTTGAATTCTTAAAATAGTTTTCACAACTTAGTTTCTTTCGATAGGTGTTTTTGAGAGCAATTTTCGAAGCCAAAATTTAGGATAGCTTCCGAACACTAGAACTCTTTTCTACGTCCCCTTGAGACAAAATCCTAGGTGAGTCTCAACCTTGGACATGATTTACGCTTTCTTTGGCCGATTCATTAATCCCCTTATGTTTTTCCCACCTTTACATTACTGTTCTCTCACCCCCTTCTAGCCTACGAAGTATGCTAAATGTGTACTTTAAGTTCTTTTCATAGCCCACAATATAACCATATACACCAAAAGCCTTTTGCCTACCACCTTTTTTGCGAGAAAATAGTCTTCTCAATTATTTTTTGAGCACATGCACATGTTAATATTTAAGAGTTGACGCAATTACATTTTGTTTAATTCCTTTAATTAGAGTCTAGTTCTTAGTTCTCGGGATAAATGGTCCTTGTGACTTATGTGTTTAAATTTTTATTGGGTTTGAGGTTGGTTGTAAATAGTTATATGATGTTTTAGTTTTCCCTAGAAAGTTAAAAAAAAAAAGAGGGAAAACAAAATTGAAAAAAAAATAAAAAGAAAAAAAAGAAACAAAAAAGAAATGAAAAAATAAATCAGAAACAGAAAAAATGAGAAGAAAAGAAAAAAAAAGGGAAAAGCGCAAGGAATGTTCAAAGTTTACTATTAGTGTTTTCATTTTGAGTCACATTTGGGGTCATTTGGGTATTAAAGGCAGTTAGGTCATGCATTGCTCTATGAGGTTATTCGCTGAAGACTTATTTTCTTGTATTTCTTTATCCTTACATTATCCTGTCTTTTTGTAACCATTACCCTAGCCTAACCCGAGTAAAGACCTTTTGATCCATTGTTGAGACTTGACCTACATTAGTGGAGAGGGAATTTAGAAGAGAGTTTATGGTTGTTCACTAGTTTGTTTTATTGAAGCTACGAAAATGTTTTTATACGCTTTGTTAATTGCTCGATGAAATCCCTTTTGATTTAAATTTCGAAGGTGTGCGTGCGTGTTTTACGAATTCTTAGTGTAACCTTTTTTGATTGAGTTCATGACGACGGAATGATATCGATGGTTTAGTTTCCAATTGCGATGTTAAGTTATCTGCGGTTTTTGCATATGTTAGATTGGGTTTCACGGTGAAGTTGTGGTCTCATATATGGATTTGATTTTGAGCTTTGAGTCATGCTTGAGGACAAGTATGGGATAAGTGTGGGGAAATTTGATAGCTTACAAATCCAACATGTTTTTGGTCCCTAATCTTTTGCTTATTTGATGTTTATTATGCTTAAATATAAGATTTTACTTAGTTTTTCTTACTTTGATTAGTGGTAGTTGGATTTGATAAAAAGGAAGCTTTTTGAGCATATTTGAGGTGTATTTGGAGCATAAGAGCTGAAGCTGATGATTTTGGTGTTGCCAGGAGTTACCCTTGGGCAAGACTAACAACAGAGCAGGAGATGACAGGATGAAATTACGTGGACAGCTAGACTCGCGTTTTTACCAGACAGTTTAACTAATTTAACAGATTAGGAGGAGTTAAACATTATTTTGATTGGTCGATTTTGTTATATTAATGTGGGCCTTAGTTTTTATGAGGAGATAAGTGAAAAATTAGGTTTTAGCAAGGGACGATTCTATTCTCTTTTACCTCCATAGTAGTTTTTTTTAGAGATATTCTTTTCAGAACCTCATGTGTTTTCCGATGGCCATGCATGGCTAATTCTTTTATTCAGTCAAGGGATAATTCATTGTTGAAGTTTATATGATTGTGAGATCTTAATATGCTTTAATTTACTTTTTGATTTATATTGCATTTATGTCTTTTCTGTGATTTATTAAGATAATCTATCTATACTGAATTACTGTTATTTGTTCAAACAGGACCCGTTGTTCATCTAATAAGAATTTACATAACTAATCAACTAGGTTAAATTCGTAATTATTTAGCCGAATTGATGCAAGTGGCAATTGGTATAACTTAATTGTGTAAAAGCCTTTAGGTTATATTAAGTGAAGACATAATCTAGTTTAAACGAATTCTCGTAGTCTTTGTTGATTAGGGCAAGGTCTTACTAGTTTTTAATGCTGTTAACAGGTTAAATCCTTCGTCGTACTTAGGGTTACTTGTTAATTAGGGGTTATTATTAGATCATATCTTAATAACCTAATAATACGGTAAGATTGGTTGGGAGGACGTTCCTTTCGGCTATAACTTATCTGCAATGTTGAATTGAATAGTTATCCTATAGTCGATGATCAATCCATATAAACTTCATACCGCAAATTACCTTTGATTGAGTTTGCTATCCATTGATTTTGAATTTTAATTATTATTGCCCTCTTGATTTCTTTTCTAATTATTAATACTAAAAATCCCCAATTCTCACTTTATTTTTCAGTTTTACAGTTTCAGTTCTGGTTAGCCTTGGGCAAGGCTAGTCTCTAGGGTTCGACCCTTCTCACCCTATTTACAGTATTCTACTTTTGTTTTTCGTTAGGAAGAGCAGGTCTTTTATTTTTTGTGGTTTCGACACCCATCACTTTGAGTTCCTATTTCACCATTTAAAGGTTCCTTACATAGATATAGGCTTTGTATCCTTTAAAATCTAAGACTATCCCCTTTATCAACGCATGCTAATATAAATCCATTCCCACTAAGTAATTTGTAAAGTAAAAGGGAGCTCTTCTTTGGTAATATGTGAATAAGTTGTGAGTAACTATTAGTAAATGATATAAGAATAGAGGACTATACGAAATAACCTTAATTTTTGAAAATTTATCTAAACAAGTGTTATTAATCAAAGCCTTACCTAAATTCTTCTTTATAAATTGTTTCCCACTTTACTTGTTGTTCTAAGTAAAGAAATTCCCTCCTATACTTTAAATCAGTAACTTCCATATGATTAGCACAGTTCCTGAAATCCTCATTATAGTTCCTTAAGATTATGTTTCCTTCAACTTAAAAATGTAGTATAATAATACTGAATTTTGTTTATAATATCCATAGTGTATCAATATAAGAGTGAATCTCTTTCAGCTTGTCCCATAGAAAGCATCTTTAGAAAGCAAGATCAGAATCATACACAAAACTTTTGTACATTATAGTTTTGTCTTGTAGTAGGTTCACTAAAAAATGAATTATTTGGTTTGTAATCAAAGACCAAGAAGCTTCAATTCTATATAATTATATATATTGACTATTATTCCATTGTAATAAGATTCAAAACCAGAAATGACTTGGCAATAGAAATATAGCCTATTACACTTATTAGCTTTGATTTTTGTCTCCAAAAAACCAAATAGTATAGGTTTTATTCTATAAACGTAATCATGAATTACCTTGTACTTTTTAAGGCTATTAAGCCCCTTACATTCCAAAAGAAAAATTGACATTAAGAGGGGGTTAGAGGTCTACATCTCTTTTCTTTATTTTTTTTGCCAAATTTCTTATTATTTGCTATTTTAACATCATTTCCTACGATGTCAAGATCCATTTGATTTGCTTGTGAGGTACAACTCCACCAATCATACCAGAGGCATAAGCAACATCAATTGTGTTATTAAGTTGACTAATTATATTAGCTTGATCCTAATCTACTAACTTTTTTTGAGGAAGTAATAGTTTCAACTATGTTAAAAATTTGAGAAACACTCTTATCTTGTAATATTTTCCCCTTCTTTATTGTCTATAACATATTTTATACTTTTTTTCTAACATGACAGTTCAAAATTCTTTAGAGGTTATACATTTTTGCTTTAATTGCCACACTTTCTTCCGGTAGCTGCTAACCTATAGGCTCAAATAACCCTCTCTATAATGTTTTGCCTATTGGCTTCCATTGCTTCCAATGATGGTTTAAGATAGGTCTCTATTGATAAGAGAGTTTGACCATGTTTTTAAATATAATGTCATTATCACTGACCTCTTCAATGAGATCAATTCAAGTAAATCCTAATGTAAGTCCACCATTGCACGAATTTTAGCATAACCTATTTTCTTTATTGAGATCATCATTTCATCCATTCCAATTATCTTGTTAATGAATCTCATCAAATGACTCAATCTTTTAGTTGATCAATATTTGAGGGGAATATTTTTAATAATGTTGATTAATATTGGAATCAGCTTCAACTTTTCATTTGAAAACTTAGTTTCTAATGTTAGAACTAGATGGGCTTATTACTGAAATGCCATAAACCAACCTCGATGTTTCTTTATGCATTTTTAATCAATTTTTAAAGAGAAAGATCATGCACCAAAACTTCCATCAATTCCCTTTTTTCAATGATGAAGGGCTTATAATTTCATTAAGGAATATGTTAGAAATTTATCTGAAAAGAATCTAACTAATGATGATGCCCACTTATTTACACCATCTCTAAAAAACTTCCATTGGTGGTGCAATAATCCAACTCCCGTTAATAAGACCTGGAGGGTAGTATTGAAGTTTATCTAAAAGAGAAGAGTCTCTAATAACTCATCACCAACTTAACTTTGTCTCTTATGGTCAAGAGCTACAGGAATATATTGAAGAGGAGATGACTATGAGGGTTAAGGCTAGTTAATGCAGTTAAAAGTGGAAGGTTTAAGGTTGAAAGAAACAATAGGGGAGGGATCAAGATTAGGTAGAGGGTAGGGAAGATTAAGAGAAGGAGAAAGTGGGAGGGAGGATTACTTATTTGAGTAACTTAACCTAGTTGTGAACTAATTAGGAAAGAGATATATTGTTAAAAAAGGAAAAGAACAAACTAAACAATTGAAAATTTTGAAAAATAATTCGTAAAAAGATAAGTTGAAGAAGGTTGGAAAGCCCCTTCCATATAAAGGAAGGAGAGTGCAAGAAAATACTAGGACTTAGGAAGGTAGCAGGAGCTCAACCTGAATAGGTAAAGGTACAAGGAGCTCAACTTGAATAGTTGAAGGTACCCAGCACGTTTGTAACCCAAAGAGAAGTTTCGTAGACCATCAAGAAAGTTGGGAAAAATAAGTAGAATAGTAAGAAAACTAAAATAAGCAGAATAAAGGGTGCTAGAGAAGAAAAAATAAGAGGAAGGCTAAGAAAATTAAACACCAGGAGATCCATACACCATAAAGAATAGAGAGCACACTAAAGAAAGAAGGACATGAAGCTAGAAGAGACTAAAGAGAAGAAGGAAATTCTTATACTAAACATAATTTTCCTATGTAGATTTTGATTAAAGATGGTAATAGGTCAAGTTAGTCTTAGGTTACTTTTGGCCTTAGCCTAGCTTGAAATTTTTTATAAGGTCCTGAGCCTAGCTCGAGGCTCACATTTTGAGCTCAAGTTCGATCAAATTTGAGCAGCCTGAAGCCCGGAATTATTTTTAATTAAAATTAATTTTAAAACCAACATCGTTTATACTTGAGGCTTTAGGCAAAATTAGACCATAAAGCCTATGTCCAAACTCGACTAGAAACCTAAAAATAAAAAAACCCAAACCTGGCTTATAGACTAATCAACTCGAGGCTAATCTGTTCACTTTGAGTTGAGTCGAGCCAGTTTGGGTATAAATGCCACTTGACGTTGAGAGGCTCCCTCTTCTCTTTGGTTTACTTGATACTTCTAATTGCATTTTATTTCTTGTTTCTAGTCATTTGAAATCCTGGTTTCCATTCGTCCTTCCTTTAATAAATTTTTTCTCCTCTTTAGCACCTCCAATCATCTTTCCTCACTATTTGCCTTTTTTCTTCCTAACCAGCCTTATTATATGCTCCCTTTTCCTTTAAACCACCTTCAAGGGCATTTTATCCCTCTCACTTTTGCCCTAACTCTCTTGCCTTTCCCTTTCCCTCTTTTAATAACTGCCATTATACCTTTCCACTACATCAATCTACTCCACACCTTTTTGTAGTAATGTTAGCCTTAGATAAAATGGAAATGTCATTCCTACCCCTCCTTGCCTCCTCTAACAAGGTGATAGATCCAGTAGCTCCTTTTAGGCTACTTTAGCAATATAAATCGAACCTCTAGAGATGAACTGAAGTAAAGTAGTAGGTGAATTTATTGAAATTCTCCTATAATATTGCCTCCTTGTAACACAGAAAATAGGATGATTGTATCTCCATATATTAAAGTTTTTAAATAAGGTTCAAATGTATGGAATGCAACTATTTTTAGCTTATTCCTTAATTGTAGACCTCCCTACTAAGCAATATATAAACGATCTCATTCAATTTGGAACCATAAAGGTCTACAGAAAGTATTAGTCATAGAAAATAACCATATTTTCTTCACTTTCCAAAATGACAATGAAACTAAGCTTATAATAGAGTCTAGCCTATGGCTTATATTTAACCTGCTCCTCTTCCTACAACTATAAATACTAGATATTAGGTTATATATATAAAAGATTATCCCATTAAGGATAAACATCTATAACATCCTTATAGAATATTAGATCATAAAGGGACTTAACTCGTTGGTTAGCTACATAGGTAAACCTCTTTGTATAGATAAAATAATGACTAAAAGGAAGAGTATTGTTTTTGCAAGGCTGTGTATAAGTTAATGAAAGGTCTCCCAGTTTTCATTCCCATTATGAGACTTAATGAGTAAGGCAAGCTGATTGAAGATGAAGTTAATGATTCCTATAGTAGGAGACTCTTAAGTTTAGAGGCTAATTGGTAGGTTTTTTACAAAGAAGAATATAAGGAATTGATGAATCTTGAAACTAATTCCTTAAATACTGAGGTAGTAAAATCACAAGCATCTATTCAGAAAGAGCCCATAATCCTACACCTCTAACTATCACAGGCTAAGTAAAATATGAGCCTAAGCCTATTTTAAGCAAAGTACAAGATACAGCTATCATTCTTGCATCACTATCTACGAAAATCACCATGTTAAAGGGATAATGAGAGGAACAACTAGAAAAAACCATATATTCTTGTAAAATTAATAAATCACTTAGTGATATCATAGAGGCTAAAAAAGAGGAATTCTAAACCAGTGGAAGGAGGAAAGCTGTAAAAAATGTAAGGGTAAGGGCCCTTCTTCCACTTCCTCTCCTTATTGTCCATTATTCCATTGAAAAATAGGGGTATATATCACCCCCAATAAATTAATAGCCACTGGTGAATTGGTTAAAGAAACCAAAGCTATTTTGACGGGATTATTTGAAACCAAAATAAAGCAGGACAATTTATCAAATTTGGGAGCTCTAGTGAACTTTTAAGACTCTTCTTTCTAATCATCAACATCACCATCTTAATAGCTTAATTGTAGCTTCTAATCCAAGGAAAACATAGGATAGTTTGATTGATTGTAATGGCCATTTGATGCATTTAGTTTTGACACTTCTCTAAGGTAACAATAGAATAAATGTTAAATTTATGGTTTCCTTAAATCACAACTTTCAAATGAGAACTCTATAAAGGAAATTAAGGCAAATCTACATAAATTTGAGGACCATATCTTATTCTAGGGGATTTACACTTACACAATACACATCTTATATAATATGACTCATTTGTATGATTACATCATACACAATTCTATTTCATCTAACACAATCCACCAATAAGTCAAAAACTAACAATTCGACATACATAATTACACAATAAACATATACATCTTATATAATATAACTCATTTTGTTTATTCAACCATAATCTAAAGACATACACTCGCAACTATAGCGTTTTCAACTTCAACCATAACTTATAAGTTTACATCTTACTTTATATAATCTCATAATTCAATTAATCAGATATAAACTAATATATTTTGTTTACTTATACAATCCATTATGTAATGCTTATAATTATTTTGTTTTCTTAACTAATTTTAATCAACATTGTTACCAAAATCCTAATTCCTAACATTAATTTGATAATCTTTCATTCACTAATTTTAATTAACATTCTCAGTCTCTTGCTCAAGTTAACTCCACAATGAAGAGTAAACATACACTAAAAAATTCAATTTCATCCAACACAATTCACCAATAAGTCAAACCAATAATTCAAGTATTCAATATGCATAATTACATGATCAAGTGTGACTATACAACACAATCTACTCATTTTACGCTCAAAAATTGTAATTGTATGGGGTCGTGACTTGTAGTTAAAATATCGATCCCACAGGGATTGATGCCTAAACATCACTTAATTCAGACAAAACTTTGTTTATGAAACGAAATTGTTTAATGAATATAATATGAAAAATTAGATTAAAATTAAAAGACTAATAATGAACACTGAACAATACCAAAATGCAGAAAAATCCAAACTCAAGAATCTAAAGACTAGAGATTACTTTTTTTCCTATTTTATCTCCCTCCTATTTTATTAATCGGATTGTGTCTCACCCTAAATTTCTGAATGTATTAACTACCCTCTCTCAAGATGTAATTAATTATCCCTAATCAAATTACATGGAATCCATTGAAAGATCTCTCAACCTACCCAATGACTCTACCAATTCAACTAGTCATTAAACTATCCTATGGGTGATCAATTGAATTCTTTGAGATCTCTCTTCTAACTAATCAATTGATGTGATAATTACAAGTCTATAACTTTCCAACTCTCGTTGTACAATCCTACACTAATAATCGTCCTCACTCTCTCGATTTGTAGCAACATAACAAATAAAATCAACAATCGTCAAAAATCTTTTCATTCAATTCAATAAAATAGGAGTTTTAACAAAATTGTTCAAAAGCAATCCCTAAAACTAAATTAGCCAATCATGGTCTCCATAACATCATCAACACATAAATAATCCATGTAACAAAGATTAGAAGAAAGAAAAAATAGAAAATTGAATAAAAGGAGCTTCTTCTCTTCTTTGCCAAAATCTGAAATTTTAGATGTTGATGTACTATTCTCCCCAATCTTAATGATTATCCTTGACTTCAATCTTTCCTTAAGGCTAAAACATGTGTTTTTCACTCAAGGATGGTTTTTCTATAGATGGTAAGGCTTAATCTCCCTTTAATAGTCAAAAAATCCTAAGTTTAATGAAGCCCCGCATAATGATTCGGATTATAATTCCCACGATTGTAGGAATTGGCAACAAAGAGTCTCCTACTCTCTTTTCTTCTTTGATCTCTAGCTCAATCTCCAAGTTGCTCAATCTTCCTTCCGATATAAATAATAATCAATTCTTACCCCAAATTAACATCAAACATAAAAGAACAATAATGGAAACCAAATTAAATGAAAACATTCAAAATGAATCCTAAACTATAACAATAATCAACAATTAGGCAAGAATCACATGCCAATTACTTAAAAAACATATACTAATGAACAACTATCAATATCCCCACACTTAAATCTTTACTTGTCCTCAAGCAAAATAAATACAACCAATCAGTTACATCACTTCATTTCACAATCCCTCAAATTTAAGCCAACTCAAATATCAAGTTAATACACATATCATGACTACTTTTTCATTGGTCTACATACGCAAACTCAACAATTGGCACCATCACTCAAAGATAAGTAAAGATGCAAAATGAATATTCCTCACAGCTTTCACTCATTTCTTTAAGTGTTTGATGGTTAGTGTTTCTCTCAAATTTCCTATAAGAAACTACAATACTATAGGGTTGCTAATACACCAATTCTCCTCTACAATGACTGCATGTATAAATAGATCAAAAGGACTTGTTTAGGGTTGTAATGTGGTAAGGGTTAAGGAGGGTAAAAAGGGAAAAGGGGTAAGCACAAGCATTAGTAAAGTAAAAAGAGTATATAAAGGGATAACAAAACATAACTCTGAGACATACAACTATAACTAATATTCTGCACTTATTGATGCTACTCACTGTTCTTCTTTTTTTGGTCTTTTCAAAAATTTTTCTTCTTCTTTTTTCTAAGTACATAGAAGAATTATGAATTAAAATAACACTATATACACTGTAATCCATAGACAGAAATATACTCAACTCATCTCGATAAAATTTTCACAACGATCCTAACTAATGTATTACTTAATACTCCACCAAGCTTGTGAATGGGTAGGTTAATGGGGTCTAAGGTTTTAAAATTTTGGGTGCTTCAAAAAACAAAAGGTTAAGACTCAATAGGGATAGTAAGGGATAATACCAAGGGTAGGTCATTTAAGCTAAGGGTTAAGACAAAAAAGGCCTAAATCTTCTATATTAAGCATGCATCCAGTAAACTCAAACCGATTTAAAACAAGTTCTGAAGGTAATAACCTAAGGAAGTATCACTCAAAAAAGAAATATAATGACTATAGATGGAGTCATATAGCTCAATCCTCACATCGGCTCAAATGAGCACTCATTATGCATCTCTACATTACCTCATTGCTCAAATGTCAATTTGTGACTAAGCATATGTAACAAACTACTTTTCATCACTCCAAATGGTTCACTTTCTACTCAAGTAGCCTAATTAGAGTTCAAGCATGCATTCAATCTAAGTCCAACTAGCTGACAGAATCTCATGGTAATATCCATCAAAATGATTTAAATGTGGTTCCATTGCTAACACAAAGCACATGAAATGCCTACATATGCATCCTATTTAACAAAATGCAATTGAGAAAGTCAATGTCACATCCCCACACCTAAAGATCACATTTTCCTCAATGTGACAAGTCAACCACCAAATAAGAAAAATGGCTGTTGCGGTCTAAACAGAACAATTAAATTCTATCTAGACTAATTAGAGGCAAGTGCACCCCGTCGATAAGTAATATAAATTGGTAAGAACCGGATATCGTACCCAAGAAAAAATTCAAGACGTAAGACAATTAAATTAAACGATGAAAAATTACTCGAACGATCAAGAATTGATTGATTTGAAAATAAAATAAATT
>JANZXR010037289.1:0-13947 GCA_027575705.1 Erythroxylum echinodendron | reverse complement strand
TTCAATGCCATATTAAACACTCCTAACCCGTGCCAAATTACCAAATTACCCTTCCTATTGGTGAGGGGATGTTACACGACACCTGAAGATCATAACTTTGTCACGTGATAAGGAAAACAAGGGGTCGAGCTAATGACAGCAAATAAAGGCATTGATTGGGAGGAAACCTAAGTGAAGTTAAGTTTTTAAGTTTGGGAGGCAACCCAATGACAATAAACAAGGCCAATGTGTGTTTTTAAGTTTTCCATACTTTTCTTTTATAGTTTTCATCTAAATGAGCGAGAATAAAAAAACAAACAAACAATTTCTCTTTTATTGCTTTTAGGACTATATAGTCATAATTAGAGTGTGAATTGAATAGGAAAATCTATGGCAACTAATAGTTATGATTTTCATTACATTTTAGGGTTTAATTTGTTAGGTATTTAGTGTTAATTTGAGTGTTTATTGTGTATTTAGGTTTTAATTGTGTTAGTTTATGTGTTTAAGTGTTTTTTTATGTGTTAGTATGAGTCTTTAAACTTAAATGATATATTTTTAAGGTACCTTATTGTGTTTGTTAGTGTTTCAAGGTAAACGGAAAAGAACGAATAAGTTTTAAAGAGTTTCAGGTCAAAACCATGGCCTACAATCGTGGCATAATAGGCCAAGCTATGATCGTGACAGTAAGAGGTTATCTGACAAGACCCAATCCATGATCATGCACTTTGGGCTATGATCGTGACAGAGAGGGATAGGTGCTGGCCATGATCATGACCGGCACAGCCATGATCGTGGCTTGTGTCAGGCTAACACCAAAACTCAAGTTTCTCAAGGCTTTTTTGACCGTTTTGACCTCGAATCAACCCTAAACTTCCAAAGTATAAAGATAACATTAAGAGCCTAAAATAGCTAAAAAAAAACCTAAAAAAGAAACTCTAAAAGAGAACCTTGAGAGAACGAGAAAGAGATAAAGGAAGAGAGAAGAGGAAGACGATATAGGAACGACGTGCTTCCTAGATTAAGAAGCTTTACGAAGTCATGGCCTCCCATCATCTTGTCGAGTTTTGTTCCTAAGTATTTCAGTTTTATTGAATTATAGAATTAGGATATATAGTTGATTATAGACTTGCATTGTGGCTAATGTTCTATACTCAACTTTGGATTATTATTGTTGATTTAATGAAATTTGATTGTTTTATGTGTTTATCGAATTAATTGTGATTTATTCTATGCTTTATATCTCAATAATAAACTGAGAGGGTGAATTGAGAGAAAATGATTAATTTGGGCTAACGAGAGTTGGGTAAATTAATCGATTCAGAATTAAATAAAGTTGGTAAATCTTGTGTAGAGAGAACACATTTAGGTTTCCAATTATTTATTAGAGAACTTAAAGAACTAATTAGGTTTTACATAGATTGGTAATTGAGAGTTTACAACTTCTAATAATCTGATTTAAAGAACTAATTAGGTTTTACATAGATTGGTAATTGAGAGTTTACAACTTCTAATAATCTGATATGTGTTATGCTTTAGGGTTTAAATATAACTTGAGAGAGAGTAAATGACCTTAGGATCATCTAGAACCATTAATTCGATAAATCGTAATAGGTTAGGTTGATATTAAGGATAAATAATTTTGCCTTTCGATCTTTCGGTAAACTCATTAGGTGGAATTTGAGGGTGTGTGATCATTGCTCAACAATTCGATAAATTTCCATTAATTGTTACTTAAAGTTGTTAATCATCATCGCGACTATTTTTAATTAAGTGTTAATTGTCAATTATTGTTTTATTAGTTGATTTGGATATTTGATTTAGATAGTCTTCGTGTGAAAATTTATTGTTTGTTAAATATTTGTTTAATAGTTTCTGATCTTAGATTTTGGGAGTAGATTAACCCTCCTTGTGGGATCGATACCTTAGGTACTATATGAATGACCCGTGTGCCTGGAGAAATATGGTTATAAATATTAAAACATTTTCATAGTGTAACACCCTAATCAAGTTTTTTTGGCACCATTACCATGGAGGCGATAGTTTAGTTCTATAGTTTAAGGTGTTAGATCAGTTTTTAATTTTTGTTTTTGTTTCTTTCATTTCATTTCATAAATCGTACTAATACATGAATATAAGAGCCACAAAAGGTTCGAGTCGTGTAGTGGAGACATTAGATTTAGATATTACTCGACTAGAACGAGCCCTTATAAAAGTTCAGCTAGAAGAAGATGAAGGGATTGGAAAATTGACAATGGACAAGGAATTCCAACAGAATACGAACCACGGAGTGAACCCAGGATGACAAGAGACCTTAATGTACTTCATGAGGTTGGAGTCCAATGCGTAAAACCAAGAAGCAGCTAGGCTGCTTGTTCAAGTAGCCTCATTCGAGATAAAACTTACACTCCTCAATATGTTTTAGCAGAATGTGCAATTCTATAGAATAACGAATAAGGATCCTATCGTAGATATCGTGAATTTCCTCCAAATCTGTGATACTTTTTGGTGTCGTCAGATGTCAGAGGACGCTGTTATAATGAGGTTGTTTCCTTTCAATCTTAGAGATAGAGCGAAGGCTTGGTATCATTTATTGAGTCCATTCAACATCAAGACATAGGATCACCCTATGTGTGCCTTTTTAGGCAAGTATTTATCGTTGACCAAGAGAACTAAGATAGTTAAGGAAATCACTAATTTCCAGTAAAGTGACAGGGAATCAATTTACGAGGCGTGGGAAAGATATAAGCATCTACAAAGGAAGTGCCCACACCATAACCTACCAAAGGAGTTCCTTTTGCAAACCTTCTACTATGGAGTGAACCTACCAACTAGGGGAATGGTTGATGCAGCTCGAGAGGATCCTTGATGCGAAAGACTGTTGATGAAGCAAAAGAGTTGATAGAGGAAATGATAAGCAATAGTTGCTTACGAAAAAACGAGCGGGAGAGGCCATCGGCTACTTTCAGAAAGTAGAAGGGAATTATCGCAAGCAATCAAATGACAGAGATGCAAGAGAAGATTGACAACTTGATTTGACAACTAAAGAACATGAAAGCATCATCCTTAGCTTAGTTGAAGGTCGCACAATTAAAGTGTAAGCTCTGTGGCCATATAGACTATGATACTATGGAGTGTTATTTGATGAAGGAGAATAGTCAAGAGCAAGTGAATTTGATGGGGGCACAATATGGAAGACTAAGGGTGGAAGAATCGCCCTAACTTATCCTAGTCAAACAATATTGGAGGACAATTCAGGCCTCAAGGGCAATCGAGTTTCCAATAAGATAAAGCAAGCTCGATGGAATCAAAGTTGGATAAAATTTTAAATAAGCTTGGAACTTTAGACAATACGCAAAAAAGATGGAAGATAAATTTGAGTAAGTCACTAAGAACCATGATTCCTCCATTTATAATCTACAAACCAAATGAATCAATTGCCCAATGCCTTTTCTATACAAAATTCGGGAAATATTCCTAGCACTTTAGGAACAAAATCCAAGGAGCAAATAAAAGCTGTTACACTTTGAAGTGGGAAGGAACTTAAACCACCCACAAGAGCAGCGGAGGAAACCGTCCACCCAGTTGAGAAAAATCAAGAAAAAGAGAAAGAAGCAGACATGAGTGAATACCCTCCTTATTGCACCTCCACCATATCAACTCAAGGTTCCTTTTCCTCAATAACTACAAAAGAAGAAGTTAGATGAACAATTTACAAAGTTCGTTAAGAAGTTAAGGGCACTACAGATTAATCTATCCTTTGTTGAGGCATTAGAACACAGGCCTAAATATGTAAGATTTCTAAAGGAAATATTATCGAAGAAGCGTATTTGGGAAGATAATTAAACAGTAGCTCTAACTAGCATTTGTAGCTTAATAGTCACCAGTCAAATGCCTTCGAAATTGAAAGATTTAGGAAGTTTCACAATACCTTTTGTGGTTAGTGAATTTGAACTTATAAAGTGTTTATATGATTTTGGAGCCAGCATTAATCTTATGACGTTGTCAATATTCAAGAAGTTGGGGCTAGGAGAGGTCGAGCCAACATCAATGTTAATTCAACTACTGATCAATCTATTAAAAGGTCATTTGGAATAGTGGAAGATGTTTTAATGCAAGTGGATAAATGCATTACTCTAGTGGTTTTTTTGGTTCTGGATTTTAAAGAAGATAAGAACTGCCCACTGATCTTAGGTCTACCATTTATGGACGCAAGAAAGGTCATAATTGATGTTAACGAAAGGGAATTAACAGTTTTAATAGGTGAAGATAAGGTCAAATTGAATATAAATAAGGCCTTAAAAAACTAATAACTAGCAGTGCATGCATGAAAGTTAAAATTATGTATCAAAATTTGCAAGTACAAGTTGAGAATTGCATAATAGAAGTGCAGTCATTAGAAGAAGAGGTTGACAAAGACTATTAGAATCCTGAATCTAAAGGAGATGATAAGATGGAGGAGGCAAATGTTTAAGAGTAGTAAGACAAATTAGTTCGGACTAAACCACCCACACCACCGTCTTTAGAGAAACCTTCGACATTAGAGCTTAAGCTTTTATCTACACAAGTCAAGTATACCTTCTTTGGTGGAGGTTAAATGCTACCAATAATAATTTCCAACCAATTGAATGAAAAATATGAAATTAAGGTGGTGGAAGTTATTAAGAAGTGGATGAAAGCCATTACATGGCATATTGTTGACATTCGAGGAATAAGCCTGAATGTCTACATGAACCGAATAAACTTAAAGGAAGGATTTGGAATGGTGAGGGAGCGTCAACGGGGTCTAAACCCTAACATGAACGAGGTGGTCAAGAAAGAGATCATAAAACTCCTAAATGTAGGGATAATTTGTCCCATATCGGATAGTGAATGAGTCAGCCCAATATAATGTATACCTAAAAAGGAAGGAATAACAGTGATAGAGACTGAAAGTGGAGAAGTAATTTCAACAAGAACAGCCATAGGATGGAGAGTATGTATAGATTATTGCAAACTCAACTTAGTGACTCAGAAAGATCACTTTTCTCTCCCATTTATAGACCAGATGATAGAAAGGGTAGCTGGTCATTCATTTTGTTGCTTTTTAGATGGATACTCGGGCCATAATCAGATATTTATCTACCTTAATGATCAAGAGAATACCACATTCACTTGCTATTATATTACCTTCACGTACAGATGAATGCCTTTCAGACTTTGCAATGCTTCAGCCACTTTTCAGAGATGCACAATATCGATCTTTGTAGAGATGCATAAAAGACATAATGGAGGTGTTTATGGATGATTTTTCAATCTTTGATGGTTCTTTTGACATATGTTTAACTAATTTGGACAGAGTTCGTCAAAGATGTTAATAATCAAATTTTGTGTTGAATTGGGAGAAATGTCATTTTATGGTACAGCAAGGGATAGTTCTAGGGAATAAAATCTCATATAAAGGATTCAAAGTTGACAGACCAAAGACAGATGTAATAAAGAAACTCCCACCACCAAGCAATGATAACGGTGGGCGAGGATTCTTAGATCACACAAGATTTTATCATCAATTCATCAAAGATTTCTCACAAATTTCAAGATCTTTAACAAACTTTTTAGTCAAGGTTGTGCCCTTCATGTCTGATGATAAGTGTATGTCTTCATTCAATGCCTTAAAGAAGGAATTAATATAAGCACCAATTTTATCACCACTAGACTGGACACTACTGTTCAAAGTTATATATGATGCAAGTGACTAGGCTATAGGTTATGTTTTGGGCCAAAAGAAAGATAAGAAGCTACATGCAATTTACTATACTAGGCTCTTGTAGGGCCACAACTGAATTATACCATCATAGAGAAGGAACTACTCGTAGTAGTATACGCATGTGATAAGTTTCGAAAATATCATTTGCGTTCAAAGGTAATTGTGTTCACTAACCACGCAACCTTAAAATACTTTTTCAACATGAAAGATGTTAAACCTATGCTCATTCTATGGGTGTAATTCTATAAGAATTTGCTATAGAGGTGAGAGATAAAAAGAGAGTAAAAAATGTGGTCATAGATCACTTATCTAGACTTAAGGGAGTTGAATGTGAGCCAAGTAATGACATTAACGAAATTTTCCCTGATCAAACTTTGATGTTACTCGAGAGCCTGACTATACCATAGTTTGCAGATATCGTCAATTATATTGCTAGTGGTAAACTTCCATCAGATGTCTTTTACCAATAATGGAAGAAGTTCTCACATGATTGTAATCGATATATATGGGATCAACCAACCTTATATAGAGATTGGGTAGATGTATTAATGCGACATTGTGTTACAGATGAGGAAATGTTAGACATCCTAAAGCAATGTCACGAAGGTCAGTATGTTAGGCATTATGGAGCCAACAAAACGGCATCTCATATACTTGAAAGTTGATTTTATTGGGCACAGTTGATTAAGGATATGTAGACCTAAGTGGGAAACTATGATTGATGCTACAGGATAGGTAACATTTCCAAAAGAGATGAAATACCTTTATCCAACATTCAAGAAGTAGAGGTTTTTTGATGTGTGGGGTTTTAGTTGTTATTTTCATTGTGTTTTAGGGTGTAATTTGTTAGTTATTTAGTGTGAATTTGAGTGTTGAGTGTGTATTTATGGTTTAGTTGTGTTAGTTTATGTTTTTAAGTGTTTTTATGGGTTAGTATAAGTCTTTAAACTTAATTGTTATGTTTTCGAGGTACCTTGATGTGTTTATTCATGTTTTAGGGTAAATGGCTAAGAATGGAGAAGTTATGAAGAGTTTCGGGCCAAAAACATAGCCCAAAATCGTGGCACAATAAGCCAAAATTGTGACAGAGAGAGACAAGCTAGGGCAGCCAGGCCATGATCATGTACTTTAGGCATGGTTATGATAGAGAGCTTAGATCCAGGCCACAATTGTACAATTGGGGACATGATCATGATAGAAAGGTTTAGGCACTGGTTACGATCGTGGCCTGCATCGAACTAAAGCAAAAACTTGAGTTTTACAAGATTTTCAGACTGTTTCAACCCTGAATTAAACCTAGGCCATCCAAAGTATAAATACATCATAAAGGGACAAAACCAACAGTTTTGGAGAGTTTGACAAGAAAGCATTCACGTCAGCCACATTCCAAGAAAAAACCTAGAGAGTTATCGAGAGATTGAGGAAGGAGTCAAAGGAAAAGAGACATGGAGAGGAAGTTTGACCTGACGTACTTTTTGAGACTGGTGGTTTCTTACATTCACTACCTCCATAAATCTGTTCCAACAATATTTATATTTTTTTTGCAATTTATGGATGTATGAAATTAGGATGATTATTGAAATTAGCTGTTATCGAGTGTGGATTTATGTCTAAACT
This sequence comes from Erythroxylum echinodendron, assembly GCA_027575705.1. Lineage (NCBI taxonomy): Eukaryota > Viridiplantae > Streptophyta > Magnoliopsida > Malpighiales > Erythroxylaceae > Erythroxylum > Erythroxylum echinodendron. Next base: position 6,605 of record JANZXR010037289.1, on the reverse strand, counting down.
CACCTTTGGGTTTTTAGTGTTTGAGACTAACAAAGTTTGGTTGAATGTGTTTTTAGTGATTTAATTATGATTCAATATCTATTTGTAATAACTCAACAATAAATTGAGGGAGTAAGTCGAGTGAAAATAATCAAATTAGGCTAACAAGATTTAGGTAATTTAATAGGTACAGAATTGAGTCAAACCGGTAGAATCGTGTAATGAGAGATCAAGCATAGGTTCTCAGTAGGTTATTAGACAATTTTAGAACTAATTTAGGTTTTAATTCAAATGTGAATCGAGATATCACAATTTCATAATTTAAATTAGGGATTATCAATTAGGGTTAAGGACTATAACTCGAGAGAGAGTAATAGACCTTGGGACTGTCTAGACTCATTAATTCGATAGTTGCAAAATCAGTTAGATTTCCATTAATTTTGGGTCAAAAATCCCTTTTCTCTCACTTAATTATTTCTAGGTTGATTTTTGTATTGGTTTGTGTGATTTGTTACTTGTTTAGATTTGTACAATTTAATTCTTGAAATTAATTGTTTGATTTATTTATTTTCTGCATTAGTTTATTTATTTTGAATTATTGTAGTTAGTACAACCTTAGATTTTAGGACTAGACTTCCCTCCTCGTGGGATCAATACCTTAAGCACTATGTGAATGACCCGTGCACTTTTGGAAATTACCAATGTTATAAATATTAAAACATAGCGTACGTAACCTTGTGATCAAGTTTTTGGAGCCATTGTCGGGTGACAATTTAGTTATATAGTTTAAGGCATTAGATTATTTTTAATTTTTGATTTCGTTCTTTTGTTTTATTTTGGAATTTGTGCTCGTGCATTAACACAAGAGTCATGAGAGGTTTGAGTCAGGCAGTAGAGATGTTGGATTTAGACATCACACGATTAAAGTGAAGTCTTAGCAAATCTCAGTGAGAGGAAAAAGAAAAGCTAGGAAAATCATTAATGGCTGAGGAGTTTCAGAGAAATTTGGATCATGAAGCAACTCAAGGATGATAGTTGAGGACCCTCATAGATTTTATAAGACCGGGGTTTAACCCATCGAACCAAAGGGTGGCTAGACATTCGAGATTAAGCTAGCCCTCCTGAACATGCTTCAGCAGAACGTACAATTTTACAGATTAACGAATAAGGATCCAAACTCCCATATTATAAACGTCCTCAAGATCTGTTCTGCTTTCTTGTACCATCAATTGTCATAGGATGCGGTTAGAATTAGGCTATTTTCTTTCACACTTATAGATAGAGTGAAGGCTTGGTATCATTCACTTAGCCCATTTAATATCACAACATGGGATTAGCTTATGCGTGCGTTCTTGGATATGTACTTCCCGTTAACTAAGACAACAAAGATTATAAAGGAAATCACTAATTTCCACCAAAGTGACAAGGAGTCAATTTATGAAGCGTAGGAAAGATATAAGAACCTGCAAACGAAGTGCCGACACCACAACCTACCCAAGGAATTCCTTTTGCAGACCTTCTATAATAGAGTGAACCCACCAACGAGAGGCTCTATAGATGCAATTTCAAGAGGATCCTTAGTGCAAAAAACTGTTAATGAAGCGAAGGAGCTGATTGAGGAAATGGCAAGCAATAGTTGCTTGTGCACAAATGATGTTAGATTAAGCTCTAAAGGCAATCACCTTTAGCACTTTGATACAAACTTTATTTTGATTAATAATGCAAAAAGAAATTTTCATTAATTTGATATTCATTTATATATGAACTAATATTGATATTAAATCGAATTAATGAAGTCCATGACACAAAATATAGCATGACGGAAATCATGATGACAACATGATAACTAGATTCCTATCACGTTCAATTATGTTAGTATCTAAATAATCCCTAGTCATAGGATTAATAAGACAGGACATTATTAATCTAGATAGACTAGCACATATTATACTCCTTGCTTCGATCAAGCAATGGATCGCATAAACTGTAAGCATGAGATTTTTAGAGTTAATATATGGATGCTTACTAAGGGTAGTAAGTATATCGGATGACCCGCTATGAGATTATCATATGGATGATCTATCAAATGTTAATGATTAATCTCATCATAACAATGGTGTAAATATTCTTTATAAGATTATCATATGGATGATCTATCAAATGTTAATGATTAATCTCATCATAACAATATTTCAAATATCCTTAGACTTGAGGTATTTAAGGATATCTTAGATGCTAATCTAGTGCTTTGACATCATTCCTTGTTACCTTAAGATGAGGTCACTCTTAGGGTGGTGATTAGGTACAGCTATTGGTAATAAAAGGTAATTTGGTAGCTGATAAAGGATTCACCACTCCTGATAGAAGGAGATGATACTAATGGCCTCTTGTTAGTGTCATTACTTGAGAGTCTCTAGCTAGAGCAATTATTTGCCATGAATGACACATAGAGTAATGAAATCCTAGGATGAGAACTTACATCACTTGGACTACATGTGAGGTAGTCAGTCTAATAGGAGTTGACGCATAGCCCATACTCCAAATCAAGTGGGATATAGTATGGTGAAAGGAAAAATTGCACAGTAATTGTCTATGCAAAGGTTCATAAGTTGGATAATTAACTATCAAAGAGTTTGTGTATTAATCCACCTATATTATGGCAAATAGGCATCATGAAAACATTCATGATGTCTTTAAATTAAAAGTTGATTTAAGTGCCCAAAATAATCAGGAACCTAAGTGTCACCTCATAAAATATCAAATGAAAAACAAGTGTGTAAGGTCTATTTTAAGTAGGCCATGGTCGTGCCTGAAAGGGCCATGATCGTGGCCGAAGGTGAGACATGCCACGATCATGGCCAGCAAGGCCACGATCGTGACAAAAGGCACGAAATTATATATAAGTGAGTTCTTCACTTATGTACACGACCTTCCTTCAATTATTTCACACTCAATTGTTATAGAAAGGGTTCTAGGAGAGTTCTAGAGGGAGTGAGAAGTGTTTTTCAGTTATCTTCATGCAAGATTATGTAATTGTTGTATAAATTAACCTTGATCTATCTTCCATATTGAACATCTACTTGAATTCATCAAGTTTGGTGTTCTAAAACCCTTACATGTTGTTTCATCTTCCTTATTTGCATGTTCTTGGGTGATAAAGGAAGGGTTTTATGTTTGCAACAGCCCAAACAATGAGAAGAAACAAGAAAGGAGGAGATGCACAAGGTAAAAATTTTTGTTATTTCATGTTCTTTACATATCCTTGCATACATATAAGATTATGTGTTTTTTGGGTTATCACGGTGTTGGAATCTTGATTCTGAAACTTCCGTTGCATCCATATGCATGAGATGCACAAAACAATTGCTAACCCAACAATGGTATCAGAGCTTGTTTGTGTATGTAATAGATGATGTATTGAACATGTGTAATGTGTTTACTGGGCTGTGACTAACTTGCATGTTGTTTTGGAAAATTTCTTGTAAATTGTAGTTTTTTTTCTATTTTTCTTTAACATAAATTTTTATAGGATGTTATATTATGTTTCTAAAAAAGGATATTGCAATTGAAAGTCTTTTACTATTTTATTTCTAATTTATATCCAGACTATTCAAACGTTGATTTTTGGGATTTTCTAGAAAACTGATTGCATGTGCTGATTTTGAAAATTTCTTATTAATTCTTGAAACATTTTTTTGTTTTTCTTTCACCAAAATGTTTATATTATGTCATATTATGTAAAATGAAATTGCAATTGAATGCCATTTTCTATTTTATTACAAAGTTAGTTTCATCCTGATGCATTTATGAAGTTCTGGAAATTCTAGAAATGTGATGAACATGCATGCATGAAAATTCTATATTATTTTTATAAAAATTATTTTTATAAATTTTATACATGTATATGCAGGATGAGCTATTGCCACCTGTATGATATGCATGACATTTGTTGTTAAAGTGGTTGTCATATGCAGGCATGATATAATGTTTGACTAGTGTTAGAAGTAATGTGACAAGTGTCTTACACATATGATGTGCTGACTATTTCCTATTTCTTAATAAATAATTTTTAAGAATTACGTTCTAGTGTTTTTTATTAGACATATGAAGGATGTATATGAGACTCTATAATTTTTCCTGAATTAATTAAATTTGATTCAATTAATAAATAAAGTCAAAGTCAATATTGGTCAACTTTTGAAAGTCAACGGAGTTGTCTTACTTAATGACTTATAATGTATCTATTTCGATTATAGAAACTAAATAAGGTTCTTATATGATAAGAAATATATTATTTTGATGAAAATAACATGCTTAATGCATGTACTAGAAATTAGGGTTCTGAAAATTTTCCGAACATCGAATTGGCCTCTTTATTGTCTAGTAAGTTAATTTATTTGTCTTGAAAATTTTGGCCTTCAAGATAATTTTGGCATGTGCTGAAACTGTTTAAATAAACTTAAGATGACCTAGGGATATTATAGAGGACTAATTGGTGTACGAGAATTTGGGAACACTAAGGATTAGTTTAGAATTAATCCAAGTAGAGTATAGCATTTCTAGTATGACTAGATAAAGAGCTATAAACTAGGATTAAAGTTTTTAATTTGGATATCAAAATAATTAAATTATAGGGTTCCTAATTGAATCACATTCTTAATTCAAATTAGCCAAGGCTAACACTAGTACCCGATTAAGTTCAAGAGTTGAATCGAATCATGAACTTTAGATGCATAGTCAAGTTATAGCCTCAATCAAAACCTCCTTTGTGTGATATATGCATTATATGTATTTTAAAGGTAGTTATGGACATAGGCTTAAGTCAATTAAGTTATCCATAATCAAAATGTATATGTGATATACATAATCAAGATCAAATAAGTACTGATGAGACCAAAGGACAAATCCCTTAGACAAAATATTAGGACTTACACCTTCCATTGATATGGCAAGAACTAGAGTTCTTTTAGAGTTGGGTTATTGGGCAAACCCAAGCCCGCTCTACAAGAATATGTTCAAATAATGGAAATTAGATTTTTGGATTAGTGAGTTAGTCATAATAGGAAGCATTAATTTATTGGGCAAACCCAAGGTCAACGTGGATAGAGGCGAAGATGGGTTATATACATGGGATGTATATAAATCAAGAGATGATAACCCAATGAGTGTGCTAAATCATCAGTTGATGGCACAAGGCAATAGTTGCAGAATTGAATGCAATTGGTATGAATGCTACCTACCAATTGATCTAAGGTGGCTTGTTAGGCAAACCCAAGGTCATTCTTGGTGATATTGGATGTCGAACCTTTAAGAAAACTATTAGCTTTCTCGAATTCATAGTGAGGGCTATGGATTTGAATAAAAATAGTGGGACCCTTAATGCATGTTATTAAAGTCCTTATAGATATGCATTAAGTGTACATTCTAACACTTTCTCTCGTTCTTTTAGGTTATCGAATCATACAATGTCTGCTAGTGGCAACCTATGCTCCATGTTAGATTCCAACAAACTCACAGGACCAAACTTCTTGGATTGGCTATGGAATTTGATAATTGTTATAAAATCTGAAAAACTAGGATATGTCCTAGATGAACCACTTCCTAATCCCCTTGTTACGAATGCATCTGACGAAGATCATAGAGCTTCCAAGAAGCTACTTGATGATAGTGAGTTGGCTAGCTGTATAATGGTGTCCTCTTTGTTACCAGAACTGCAAAAACGGCATAAGGCTATGGATGCTCATACCATAGTCAACCATCTAAGGGAATTATTTGATAAGCAAGATCGGTCTGAAAGGTTCGAGACCTTAAGGTTGCTTTTCCATTCAAAGATGGCCGAGGGATCATCCCCGGTGTACTATGCATTGAAGATGAATGGCTACATTGAAAGATTAGCCAGTTTGGGTTTCATTATGGATCATGAATTAAGTATAAGCTTATTTCTGACTGGTTTGATCGATAGTTATTCATAGTTTATGTTTAACTATCAGATGGACCAAATATCCATAACAATTCCTAAGCTGATTAATCTGCTCAAAATAGCTGAGCAAAGTGTCATGAAAGACAGTAAGGCTGTGATACTGGTGGACTCTGCTTCTAGTTCTCGAAAGAAGAACCAAAAAAAAAGAAGAAATCCAAGAGCCTAGTGGGAGATGTAGCCAAAAAGAAGGCAACAGAGATATGATGGAGAACCATAGGCATGTGAAATATAAGAAGAGAAGCATATATGGTGTGATTGCCTCAAGGAAGCCTAGGATATGACTTGCATGGACAAGAGTTTGCAAAAGGTAGCTTAGGAGCTAAAATTGGGTAAGATTTGAAGTTTGAATATGCAAGGAAAGGGGTTGAATGAAATTCCCATATCACAAGTCTAATGTTCTTAAAGATCCATTACAAGATGTTGGAGGTGTTGGAGTTATGTAAATATAGTTCCTGGAAAGTAAGTGTATTTACATGTAACTTTATTTCTTTAGTTACAGTTTTGTATTGAAAATATTTATTATAATAAAACAAAAGAGTTTAGTTTTATTTGTGTGTGCTATATATCTGGTCAAAAGGTACCAAGATTCTTTTGTAAGTAATATACAAATACATAGAGATGTATGGGAAACATGTATATTATTAGA
>JANZXR010037278.1:0-13947 GCA_027575705.1 Erythroxylum echinodendron | reverse complement strand
TATGCAAATGCACTCGTGACTCTATTTTATTTTGCTTTGTTGTGATCAAGCATCTATTTACTGTCTCGTATTCGTTGGGGATATCGAGCTCATTTCATTTATTGTCTTGTATCTATTGTGAATACTAGGCTCGTTAATAATTGAGCATGTGGCTCTTTGTGCACAATCCTGAGTTTAAAGCTCCTTTTCACGTTGGTTACTCCAGTCACAACTCCTTTATCTGATCATACATTTAAATGTGATGCATTATTCTATATGCTATGCTTTATTACCTTTCATCCCTGTGTGCTTTTGTCATATGTATCAAATTCATCAGATCTAAGTCTGATAATTCACTTTCAACTGCTCACACATTTCATATTCATTTCATCATTTCACTTTCAACTGTTCTTACATTTCATATTCAGCATGTAGATCAGACAAAAACATATGTAATTGAGTTTACACATCTAGGTTAACTTACAGTACGCTCTAGATAAGGTATTACCTTGATGATTCGATAATTTCTAGTGTTAACGATCAACTTGCGTATCTGTCTTCATACAATACACATATATTTCATGCGTCATTAAGTTGTCAATCATATGATTATTCAATCATTCACATGTATATATATCGTGTTTCAATGCATGTTTAATTGACGTTCTGGGTATGTATTAATATATAAAGATCTTGACTGTACTTATATGCTTTCATATCATTTAAACTTTATAGCTTGCATACTACTATTTTGTAATCAAGTTTATTTCTTAAGTAAGCTTGATTCATTCATCAATCATATACGTTCATATTATTATCCAATTTTCACTCACAACTACTACATGTTCTCTAATGTTCATTCATTTATATCTAATACACATTGCTCATATCCTTTGAATCATATTTGCATTCATAATAATATCTTAATTCCTTTAACAACTCATAATTTTTGGATTTTAATTCATTGATATCAAGATAATCCATTCCTTAAATTATGACATCAATTAACTGCCTAAACTTATAAAACCCTTAACCAACGAATTAAGCAATAATTTAGGTTCATTTAAAATGACTTATCCTTATATGGTTCAACAATTACACAAAGTAGAATTTTTTCATTTCAAAACATTGCCTACAATTATGGAATGAGTGCCCTGAATAAGCGCTATCCAATTTCCCTCAATTCTCTACAAATTTTCACTTAGTTAACTAGCAATTACATTTTTTCCAGATTACATGTCCTTGAAAGATACCTTAATTCATGTCAATATAACTTCCATTTTGGCTACATTTAGGCTCTCTAAATTCTATTAATTTATATCCTAAACAATGACTTCTTACACATACCCTTACATCCCCAATTTTCCAAATTTAAAACATCTTCATACCAAATTTAAAATACCTTCATAACAGTCCATTAATCATACCGCAATTCCTCATCAATCCCATCTAAAATTCCAGTTCAAAATCATTCATTTAATAGCTCATAAACTATTTTTTTCATGCATGCAAAAACAGAACATAAATGACCATTCATGCATCATTTTTCAGCACTTATATACACCAATATCACAATCAATCCATCTCCAATTCAGTCATCATCAACTACTAGTAACATATATCACAAAAGATCAATATTTCACTTACTTGATCTTCTCAATTGCCTCCTTAATTATCAAGCTAACCTAGCCTTCTGTACATGAAAGATCATCTCAAATACAAGGTAATAATTGACAGAACTTAGGCACAAGTTGAAAGTTATGAGGTAGAAGAGAGTTCTCGGTAGAGAGTGGGATGAATCACAATAGAAACAATGAAGGAGATGTTTCTGTGTTAGTTTACATTATTAAGTGCAAGGTGTTTATGTAATACAATGACCTTTGTCATATTTGCATACAAGTCACTTGTCCACACCTTATCCTGCCCAAATTTCACCATTATCTTAGGCCATTTTTCATTCAATCTCTAAGATATTTGTCACTTAATTCTACTGCTATGTGTCCTTTATTTTACAGGTTTAGTCATCCTAATTTTTGCATGTCAACTTGTCTTACCACTTGATATTTTCCTAGACTAGATGTACATATTAATTTATTAATCTCCCAATTATAACAATTGATTCCAAAATGCTAACTATAATCCATCAATTATTGTCATTGGTAAACCAAAGTACAAAATATTGGAAATGCTCTTCATGTCACATTCATTTTAGTTTGATACCTCGAAATATGTCAATTGAGTGAAATTTGTCTAACTCACAATTCATGTGTGTATCCTAATGTTATACATTTGAATATAATCATAAAATCATGTCATTAATGTACCAAATTCCTTCTATATGATGCTACTCACGTGATTCAATAGTCTTACACTTTAAATCCTTCAATAATTTGAGAGATGGGAAATTATAAATATATTTTAGTTAAACACATTTTCTAAGTCTACCATTATATTGCTTAGTTTTTAAAGGTAATGAATGTTTATTAATCCTAAGTAAGAGCTTGGCATGATGTTTTCTTGCTATGATTTTTTAAAGCCATTAATCTTTGGTAATAATCATGTATTCTTGGAAAATATAGGGATTGAGTAAATGTTTCTGGTCTTTGAGCTTAATTATGATGTTTTGGATAAGGAAAAACAAAAGCTAAGTGTGGGGGAAATTGATAGGTACTTAACTAATTACGAAAATTTTCAATAACACTTAGCTATTATTGACATAAAATTGTTTAAGATACTTACTTTAACTCGTATGTGATTTTAGGCACAATTCAGAAGTAAAGAAGTTAAAGTGAGTCAAAAGCTCTGTATTTTGGCTATGTTTCGAAGATTCATATTCATTTATCTTTTTAAAAAATGATAAATATTGGAGCAACTAAAGACAAGAAAATTAAGATGATGAAGCTACATGAAAATTGCATCTGACAGCCCCATGCAAGAACTTGAATTTAATGGAAAGCATTTTGGAATTATAGTAAAACAAAGATGGAAGGCTGCAGTAGGTGGAAGCATAAAACGATAGCAAAAGAAGAAAAAAAGAACAAAACGCATTCAATGCTAGGAGAAAATCTACCTAAGGAGGACCAAAACGACGTATACCACAGCAATGTCCAAGAAGAAAACAACACAATGATGAACTAGGAATTGTGGTAAACACAAATGTGTTGCGATCAATACAAACGTATACGTTTAACATATATGTATACATTTCATGCAAGGCATGAAATTTAGACGTAGCTAATGTAAAGATGTGTGGGCTTTTAAAGGTAAAAACATTGTATAAGGACTAAGAAATAAATCAACAAATAGAGAGAACAGTAGCATAACAGAGGGAGGCATAGGAGCAAGAGCTGTAGGACAGTTTCGGTTAGGGAAATTCAATGGGGGTTAAACCATTTTCTTAGGATAGAACCATAAAGGGCTGCACATCCTGACACCAGTTTGGAGGTGACTTCGACACCAACTACTCAGGTTAAGCATTCCTTTCATATTTTTATTCTTTCTTTCTCTCTTGTCGAATTGACTATGTTATCATAGGCGTATGGATTTTGGTTTTGTGTATGAATGATCGTATTATGATTATTGTTCATATATTTTTATATGAACAGATTGGATATTGTGAAAAGATGATTTGAATATGTTCATTGAATCATTTATTTACAAACCCATTGCTAGAATTTCGATATAATTCGTAATTGTTATGTTGAAATTCATATATGGAGACTAATGATTCGAAATCATAAGGATAACATAACTTAGGTTAAATGGCGCATCATATGCAGTTGTTACCTTGATTAATCGATTTTTCTAATTCATAATGCTACTACCTAATTAAATTTAGAGATCGTATCCTAGGTTACTTGGTGGTTAGGTTTAATTAACGATCATATCTTGATTAAACACTACCTATTAATAGTTGCTAGGAGAGGTTTGAGAACAAAAATTCAATAAAATATGTTTAATTAGGGTGTAGGCCGAGATTAAACTAAAGAACTGAGTCTTTACTGAATTCCCTACTTTTATCAATTTTTTACATATTTTCATTAATTTTTTTTATTAGTCTAGCTTTATTTTATTTTCTTATTTCCAAAATTCAAAACCCCTTTAACCTAGACAACTACTAATTTTATTTCAACAACTTTACACATACTCTCTGTGGGATCGACCTAGACTCACCACTGCTATAGTAGTAGTCTAGTTTTTATTTTGATTAGCATTATGATGCATTGTCAGTCGAGTTACCAAAAAAGTGATCTCCTGATTAACAATCAACCCACAACCTAATTAGTTCTTAAGCCTTCTAATAAACAACAGGGTCTCACATGAGATCTCTCTCTGTATAATTATCGATTTGATTATTTTTGTGGTCTATTAGGTCAGTTAATTCTCATTAAGCAACTTAATTATTTTGCATTCGGTTCACTCTCTCGATTTACTACTGAAGCATAAAGTTACATCAAATAATCACAACACCCAAATTAATTGGCACAAAAATAAATAGATTAATATTGAATCAATTTTAAATTCCTAAAGAAAATTTATAACATCATTATCAATCCCAAATCCATCAACATAATCATATCCATCTTACATATTCAATGAAAAAAATAACAAAGATGAAAACAAAATGTCACTTGGACAGGATCGAGATGGCTTGAGAAAGCAGCAACAGTAGAAGCCTGTTCCTTTCTCATCTTGTTCCTCTTCTCTCTCTTCTTTTTCTTTCTTTTTGGATTTTTCCAAAAGTGGCATAAATTGGAGATCCCCTAGGGTTTCTTCTTCTTTCTTTATATAGTCTTTTCTATTTTCTGGTAAATCTTAGGGTTTTCCTAGGTCCAAAAAGTCCCAAATGTTCCTTCGTAAGTCACATTCAGGAGGATGTCGTGCACTATTTGTCACGCTTTCTCTTTCACTAACACTTGGATCATGGCAAACCAAGCTACAATTGTGGCTCCCCCTAATTGGTTTTGTTTTGATCGTAGGCTAGGGTGTAACACCGAATTTTCTGAGCTCTTTTGTATTGGTCTGTACTTAGAGATACTATTGTATATTGACCTATACATGGTTACATATGATATCAAAAATGTATTAGAATCCTTTCGATATATTTGCTAGGGATATATAATGCTGTATGCCCTTACATGAAGTTAAAGTTCATTGGTATGCTATAATGTGGATTGAAGATGAAAAATAAAGAAGCTGTATATCGAATAAGGCTTGGCTGAAATTATGAGGGAAGAAATGGACTAGTGTGATGAGTGATATAATTATGTTGAATATTGATTAAATGAGGGGAATTGGAATTAATGGAATGGTGAAATGTATTGTTATTTAGAAGTGCTTGTTATATAACAAGATTGAAGCATAAATTACTATGATAAAGTCTTGAAAATATAATTTGAAAATAATGCACATTAGTTGTTTGATAAATTGCCTAAGTGAACTTGACTTAGGATTTAAAGATTTTAATGGTATGCGTTGGAAAGAGGATTTTATGTGTACTTAGAGTAAACTTGAATTGTTTTTTTAGATTGATGAATAGTGGCCTAATGAGCTTGGATAAAAAAGCGCTCGATTATGCTTTGAAAAGTGCAAGTATTGGATTAAGGCATTAAATGCAGCTGAAGAAAGTTTATGTGAATAATAAGGGAGGTAACTATATGAAAAGTTTCGTGGCCAAATCCTATAGCTTAAAAATTGTGATATTGTGTTTTATACACTTATGTGAAGGTGTATAAATATGAGATATATGTTTGAGTAGTAAATACATTGCATTTGTATGTATACAGGCTCGAGAGCTGTGAATCAAATAGCTCATACAGAGGGTTAGTGATGTCAAAGGACTGTACATCTTCTTTTGAGGTGAGTTGGGGAAAACATGTCTTTCAAATGGGACCAGGACAACCCAAGATATGCATGATGATTTGTATGTGAATTTTAAACCTACATAGCGCATAGTAGAATTGATTTTCAAGTAATGCTAGTATACTTATGTATTTAATAAATGACTTTGTTTTGAAAAACTCTTTACAGTTAGAGTGAAACCGATGTTTTTATTTCATATTTTTAGAAATGATATTGTTTTTAACATTTGAAGGGAAAAAGATAATGTTTGATTTTCTTACTATAGTTTTGAATAACTTTTCACTAGAGTGTAAAAGATAACTTTCAATGAATGAAAAATGTTTTGAAACTTACATATGCTTAATTGAGTCATGTATGCTACATGCATGCATTCTCTTTTAGCTTGAAGCCTTGACAGGGTTCCGTTTTATCAGTTGGACTGATAAATAAAACAATGGTGCCTTACTTGATTTTAGTATTCAATATTTGTCTATGATTTTTGATGATGGGTGAGGAGACGATTGGCCAATTGTGTGCTGGGCACAATAGATTAAGAGACCCCTGTACCCTTTTATTCATAAACATTTTCAAACATAATGTCATAACCAATACATTACGAAATCATTTACTTACATATTACAAAATACTTGTGAATAGATATTTTGATACAAAAATTAAGGACATATTAATGCAGACACGAACTAATCCTGACCTCTATCTCGTACTTGGTTGTAGTGGCTATACTCCCGTCAACCTAACGGGGTAACTCTTCGGAGCCTAAAAAATATTGCAAATTTTGGGTGAGTTTTGCGAACTCAATGAGTGACCATCCTTGATGGGTCACTCAATCGCATAACATATACAGTTCACATATTTCCACATAATTTACATCACTTTATTTAACATATAGGATCACATTCAGGGCATTCAAATTAATCATTTCTATCATTTAAAATACATATATCACTTATAATGCAATGCGCATGAGACTCACTTTTATTTATTTCTTTGTTGTGACTGAGTGCCTATAAATGTCTCGTATCTATTGTGGATGCCGGGCTCATTGATAACTTTCCTATATCCGTTGGGGATACCGGGATCATTTTACATAGTGAGCCTTTAGCTCTTATACACTTTCTGAGCTTTAAGCTCTTTTCACAATCTGAGCTTTAAGCTCTTTTTCACATTCTGAGCTTTAAGCTCTTTGCGGTGGCTCCTCTGGTCACAACTTTGTTTATGTTTCATGCATTCATGTAATGGAACGCATCACATGCACATAATTTCACTCTATCAAATGCTTTCGGATTCACATTCAATTTCACATTCATCATCAGACCGTGGTATGGCATTCAACATAAATGTTGAGAAACACTTTTTCAATTATATACATATTCACATGTTTCTTCGGAACTAGGTCCGACATTTAACAATCAAATTAGATATCACATATTTCATCAAATTCACATACAACGAGCACTTCAATATTCTCATATTTATCAAAATCCTCAGACATTCAATGTCCAGAATTCAGAATAATCACATCCCATTGCAAAATCATTCAATATATAATACAAACAGAGCAATCAGTAAGTAAGACCATTTAGGTCAACTCACAGTAATCTCTAGATTAGCATTAGCTTCCATGATCTAGAAATGTCTAAATGCAAATGTAGAATCCTGTACAATTTCATGCAATACACATAGTGCACACACATTATTAATTGCACAATCACATAAACATTTCATTATACACATATATGTAAGTGTAAGGTATATAATCCATGCTCATATTGACAATCCAAGGTACATTTTCTTTATTCACTTCTCATAATTAATTAACACCATCTTTCCATCATCCCTTAATACCTAATACACTTTCCTTACTTTAATCGCATCATTCATCATCTACTAGGACGATTCAAGATCTCATTCAAGCCTAATTACATCATAGGAAAGCATTGACAAATTAATAAGTTATCTATGTACATAATTTAGGACAACAAGCATAACTTTTGCTATGGAAGTCAAATTAAGGTAATTTTGGTATGGTTTCGAAGAGAACTTTGAGTTCTACAACTTTCATAAAGATATTTTTCCATTAAAAGGGTCAAAATTGCAAGTTATTTTAGCTACCCGAGACTGTCCGCTGAGCGGACATGTTTGTCCCTCCAAACGGACATGAACAAAGTTGGAGCACTGGAACTCCCGAGAAGGTCCACCTAGCGGACACTTATGTCCCTCCAAATGGACATTTACTAGAAAATTTGTGATTTTTAGTTCCTACAATCGCATCTAACAAATCCTATGCATATTCTATCATTCCTAGTTCAACTTCTCTTAATTATCACCTCCATTCCAATTTAAAACATCCACAAAACATAACATCCACAAAACATCTCATCCACAAAACACATCATACAAGATTATCGATCACAATCAATAAAAAAAAAAAGCATTCATCCTTAATTTTCTGCACATGTTCAATTTAGATATCATCTTCCTTTCAATTCTAATTGATCAACTTAACTTAATTTCATCATTCATGAAAAACTATCTCTTCCCATAGTATATCTTAATTTTAATTCAATATCATCTATACTCAATCAACGTCCATGCTTAATCATAAACACAAAAAACAAGACATATTTCTATACACTTCCAAACATCAAATTTTCTGCACATCTTTCTACTTCATTTACACCTTCTTTTCGTTCTTAACTACAATTCTAATTTACCTCATTTTAAGACATCATAATACTCTTTCTTATAAGCTCTAAACTTATGTTAATTCATCTCTAAAAAATCAAAGCAATCTATATTAATATAAGGAATACAGATATCAAAAATTTTAGACATGGCACAAAAACTGTAATAGATTTTCACTTTGAAAAACAAGTAAGAAGAGATGTATTAAATTAAAAAGAAAATTTAGAAAAAGAAATACGTATGACCCCCTTCCTCTGTAATGGTATCAGAGCCCATGGTAGATTTAAAGAAGAAAAATATTGATAGTTTGATCGAATTATTTATTTTATACAAATTGATATGTTTATATTGTTGGATTGTTAGTATTGAATTAAGTTTTGATATATTACTATTGTACTATTTTCTTATCCACAATGGATATTGAATTTAAAATTTTAAAGGACCAAGAAGATTATTTATCATCCACTAATCAATTTTCTGCATTTTTTATACACCACTTTCGTAATTAATTTAACCCAAAATCATCACTACATCAATTTATGAATCATTACTTATTATTTATGTAAAAACAAGAAATTAACATGATCATTTCACCACTCACATTTTCCACAAATAATTTTGTGATCATGATCATCAAATCTTAAATTACTCATCAAATTAGTCACATTTAACAATAACCATGATGATCAAAGCATAACTTACATTTAACAATAACCATGATGATCAAAGCATAACTTACGTGATTTAGCTCCAAAATCTTCAAGATTTCACTTAGCCCTAGCTTTCCACATAACCCACGTTCATCATCATTTCAAGGGAGGAAAGGTTAGGCTTTCACAACAAAGTGAAGACACAAATATATGGAGTAGCGAGGTGAAGAAAAACAACAAAGCTTAACATTGATAGGTAAAGAGAAGAGAGTGTCGTGTAGTGAAGAAAGAAGGTATGAAGAAAGTGAGAGCATTCCATGAGAGTCAAAGACAATGGAGAGATAAGGATGGTCTTTCAAAATGAAAGTATCTTGGTTAAAGGTATGGCAAGGCAAGTGACACACGTCACTTGCCACATGTCAACATCTCAAGGTTTCTAATGGGTCGTTTTTCACTTGCCACATATCAACATCTCAAGGTTTCTAATGGGTCGTTTTTTTTTAATTAGTCTATTTGTCTCTAATTTCTACTCCAATTGTCTCCCACTTTTCAATGACATATGTCATTGAATCCCAATGTCTTTCGTAAAAATTTCTACTACCATTTGGCACTTATTTATGCCACTATTAATTAATTGTCTCGCCACTTGGCATTTTTCCTAGTCCAAAATACCCTTAATTCTAGAAAATTCTTAAATTTAACCTAAAATTCTAAATCAATAATTTAACGCACCAACTCAATTTTTCAAAACACAATATTCACTATCCACATCATAATTGCATTAAATCAATCATTTAGACCCAGAAATGTCAAACGAGTGCATGTACAAATTATTGTAATGTGTGCAATAATCAATGTCACGTACATGATGCTATTTTATGTGTGAGTATGAAATGCATTTTTTCAATCTCTGTTATTTCTCATGTAAAGTATTCCCGGGCTCCAAACCTTAATATGGGAACGGTATGTTAGAATTCTCCCCACCTTAAGAAATTTCGTCCTCCAAATTCTTACCTGATTATTCGAATAAGTGGGGATATTGTCTCCTCATGTTCCTCCATTTCCTATTTAACTACACCACTAGAATAATTCCTTCCAATTGACTACAATTGAAGGGATCACTTGGTTTTTCAGTGCCTATTTTGATATCCCCCCATCTTGGCTAGTTTCTTTATATATGTTAGATTATTTGCAAGTTTCACTTCTTTTGTCGACAATACATCTATCGAGTCATACCAATATCTCCTATACATGCTCATGTAACACAGTGTGGATCTAATATATCTTTGATACCACTAACTTAAGTCAATGGTCTTATGCACTCAATAACTTCATATGGACCAATATAATTCAGGCTTAGCCACCCTCTTTAACAAACTTCAGTGATCCTTGCAAAAGTGGTACTATCAGAAACTCTTTATCTATCTCTCTATAGTCCATATCTTTGGTGTTGTTCTACCTAACTTGTTTATCTTTCTTGAATCACTTAATTTCTAACACAGTTCAATTTCACTCATCAACAGCATCTAGAATCACTTCTAGCCTTTAACTATTCTTAGGCCTTTTTCATCTTAATATAAAGGTGGACAACTCATTCTGTTGAATAATATCTCATACGATTTTAAATTCAACCTCTTAACTATACAATGCATAGTCATACTAAAACTATAGTGATAATGATTGCTATAATCAAATTCAATCAGAGCTGTTTATTGATCTCATGTTCCTAGGAACTCCAAACTATAAGCTCTAAGTATATTTCCAATAGTTAAAACTGTGGGCAACTCAATCATTTAGTTATACATTCAGTCACTTTGATTCTTCGTCCTTGACTGCTAGATACTGCTTCAGCATATTCCTACTAGGATATATAGCATCGGTTGCTATGTATGCTTCTCCAATTTTCTTTTCTTAATCATTTATATCAGGTATATATACTCCTTACTTCAGTCACAAAGTATCATTTTTTCTATTCAAACAAAAATTTGGATTCCCTTTCACTTTCTCAATAAGATTCACATTTTTTGAATCCTCATTTAGGGCTTTTCGAATTCTTTCATATAGAACTAATCTTAAGTTTAATATGGCTAATGACACTTCATTTTGCCTCTATTTCAACTCAGTCATTCTTTGCTCATTATTGCACTAGATTTGGTAACCTCTATGTCTGAATTTGTGCTATATTGCTATTGGATGGTTTTGTTCAATGCATCATATTACGACACTAGCTTTGTTGGGTAATACTCATTGATACATCATAATCTTCAAGTAACTCTATCCATTGTCTTAGTCTCGCATTCAATTATTTCAAACTCAATTGTTACCTCAAACTTTAATGATTTGTATATATTTATATATACATATATCCAAAATGTTTCACTGTATATATAATGTCTCCAAAATCTCAAAAAGATTTTTATTGCAGCAATTTCTAAGCCATATGCCAAATAATTTAAACTCATGAGATCTCAACAGTCTTGATGCATATATGTAATCACCTTACTATACTGCATTAGATTATATCCTAATCTCTGGTGTGAAATATCATTATATACTATAAAATCTCCAAATCCAGATGGAATAACTAACATCTATCTTGTAATCATTTGGTGTACAGAGATGGTGTGATTTGATTTTTTTTTATTTCCCGCTTCAAGTCTTAGAAGAAAGACTTAGTAGTTGGGATAAAAGATTTGAAATAACTCTACACTCGATGAAGGTGAAGTTTGAGAATAAAACCATTCTTGATAACGTTTGTCTAAGATTCCTATTCTTAGTAATAACCCCTAAAGAAGCTATAGCAAGACCTAATTGAAAATGAAGTGCATTATTGATTGTGTCATAAAGAACCTTATGTACACGCCCCAATAAAATTTTCAGAACATTGAAAAATAAAACAAGGCAAAGCTTTTATTTTTTATTCATATACCTTTATCATTTGAGGCTCAAGCGGAATTGAGATCTCATTCAAAGAGAAAGATATCAAATATCTGGAGTTTCTTTTATATAGATATCATCATCTAGACCCAGAAAGCCATATGCTTTGGTAGAAGCTTGTATAGTTTGGGAAGAGGTTTTGATTGATAAAAAAGAAGAATCTACTTCAACCGATATGCCCTTAGGCACGGTAATACATAACATTAAAAAAATGTAAATTGCTATACAATAAAAAACTTTCTTTTTTTTTATCAGGAATGATTTTTTTTTACAAGTCTTGTAATAGATATGATATACATACAACTAAACATATTTGAGAAAAATAAGAAAGGAATCCCTATTGGAAATTATAATAAATTGTAATCATTCGGTGTTTTAATTCCTCAAAATTCTTTTTACATTCACGAGTCCATTTGAATGACACATTTTTCCTGAAAAGTTTCTCACTTCTTCATTACATCCACTTTCTTTGGGTCTACTGATATGCTATGTTCATATACTATATAACCCAAGATATTACTTAATTAAGTTTAGATTCACTATTATTGAACTTGGCCTATAATTATTTTGCCTTCATAACAAGTAAGGCTAACCATAAGTGTCCAAATTGTTCTTCTCAACCTTTCGAATACATTTTGTATATCATCCTTAATCACAGTCACTAATCGATCCAAATAAAATTGGAACACTTTATTGTTTAATGTCATGACTACTGTCTTGCCCATAACTAATTCTCAAAATTCTTAAGGAGCTAATTTGTCAAATGAGGTAATATTATTTCATGTTTTTATCAGTCTCTCAATTGACTTCTTTTCTCAATTGACTTCTTTTCTAAATTTTCTTATCGACTTATTCTAATATCTGTCCATTCATGATAGTTTCTCCACACATTTCAATTTATTCACACGCCTCAATTTTCTCAACATAACCATCAAACCGAACTTGTATCTTCTACGAGTATAGAGTACATTGTGAACCTAAGTTCCTTTAGCAATGGCAATAGTATTATCTCTAATTCAAGAATCTGCTAACATAGTTGAATACTTTACAATAGATACAACACATGCATTCTCTATAGTATTCTTTTTTTTTTTTGCAACTGCGTCTAATATCTATCTGACTCCAATACTCACTTTTAATTTGTTCAATAATCATTTATTTTTATAAGTAAACCATTTGGTCTACTTGACCTAATTCGATGGAAGTCTTCTTTGAAGGAAGATTTCTTGCTACTATCATCCGTACTATTCATGTAATCTTTAGCAATCAACTATATTCATCATTACTTTCTAGTCATTCTTAATGCCTTAATAAGATCGATTTCAACCATTTATAACATCTCAATAAGATCAATTTTTTTCATGCTTTACATGATCAGAATACACTGTATAATAAAGCTCATTGCAGCAATATACATATCCATTTACATTTTATTCTTTGGTAACTATCATCAAGATCATTTCATCTTATCTAGAGATGTATTTTTAACAAGTCACCAATGAATAACTTATGTTAAGGATACCTTAATCTCAATTAATTCTGGACAACACTTCTCCTTTTATGCCTATTAAACTCGTGGATCTGGCCATGATCATGGGGACTATGCCATGATTGTGCTCTTCTTCTTTTTCCTAGAACCTATGTAACATCCCCTCACTTATGAAAGGGCATTTTAGTCGTTTTGAATGGGTTAGAAATATTGAAAGTGTTTTTGACATATTCATGCATTTATATATGCACATGAATAATAAATAGTGAATTTTTGCACATGAAATGAATGTACATGCATGCATGACATTTTCCCAGTTTTTAATTGTGAATAATTGAGTTATAT
>JANZXR010037220.1:0-13957 GCA_027575705.1 Erythroxylum echinodendron | reverse complement strand
AAAGTTATAGTTCTTGAAATCCTCTTTCAAACTAGCTAAAGATACCCTGATTTGGATGTCTATAGCAAAAGTTATGCTAGTAACCCTGAAGCACGTATATGTAAAGTGGGACTCGCCAACGCTGTTCTTGAGGTTCTTTAAGTTGAAATGAATAAATAGATGGTCGATGAGTGGGATTGAATTAAGAAGGAGAGTTGTTGAAGGCAAGTATGAGTGATGAATATGCAAAATAACTATGCGACAGTGGTGTCACCGAAGAAGAGAAGATAAAACGATAATGGTTAAGGTGTTCGTTTTGAGAGATAAATTGACGTATTAGTTTATGCTGCATGCAATTTGCACTTCGGAAACAGGGTCTAACACTATTAGTATCAGAGTAAACACGAGTTAGACTCTAGAGATGGGGTTCAACATGTGTTCTTATATATAGAAAAATACTTTGGTGACTCTGTATAAATCTATATGTGTTAGAAACAAAGTTGGGTGATTAAAGTTGGGTGATTATGTGTAAATTTATATATTGGGAAAAAAAGTTTAGTTATGTTTTGTTTATTTGTTTAGGCGAAAGTTTTGGTGGCCATGTGTGTATGTGTATATATATATATATATATTGGAAAAAAAAGTTTAGAAAGCACATTTCTGTATATATATTGGTAAAAGTTTTAGTGGCAATCTATATAAATATATATAGAAAAAATTTTAGTTGTCACTTGTGTCTATATATAGGAAATAATTTTAGTGGCCATGTGTATATAGCTATATATAAATAAAGACTTGGTTATCATGTGTATATCTATATATGTATATATGGGGAAAATTTTTGGTGTTCGTTTGTGTATATATAGGAAAAAAGTTCAACGACCATGTTTATTTGATGGCCATGTGTGTGTATATAAAGTAAAAAAATGTTTGGTGGTTATATATTGTAACAGTCGGTTTCTTAACCTATTGAGGGATTAGAGTGTTAGTCACATGAATTGCATCATATTAGACTGAATTGGTACATTTGGGATATGATTTCATGATGTCATTCACATGCATAACATGAGTATATACACACATGAATTTTGATTTAGAAAAATTGCACTCAATTGACATATGTCAGGGTATAAAAGTTCTAAATAATTGAGATATGACTGTGATTTTCTAATGTCTTGTATTTTGATTTACTAATAAAAAGAATTGATGGAATTCAATTAATAATTTGGAGTTAATTGTTATAATTGCGAGATTGATGGATTAAAATGTACATTTAGACTAGGAAAAATTTTAAGTAGCAAGACAAGTTGATATGTGAAAATTTAGGATGACTAAGCCTATACAATAAGTGACATATAGTAGTAGAAATTGAGTGACAAATGGCCTAGGAACTGAGAGACATTTGGCAGCCTAAAGAGTGGATAAATAGCTAGCTTAGACACTTGACAAGTGTCCTCTCTGCTCACACCACAGGACACACACATGGCAAGCCTCTTCACTTGTTGAATTTTACCGAAACTTTCTTCTTCTCCCTCTCACTACCGAAAGCTTACTTCTCCCTCATATCTTTTTGTTTTTGCTTAAGTTTTGTTCAATTTCCACACCAAAATCCATACAAAAGTCCTTTATAAAGATAGTTATAGAAGTAAAACATTGTTGTATTTGTTGTCATCTTCTTATCTTTGCTACAACCATCCTACTCTCACCTTGTTCTTGAGATGATCTTACATACATGTGAGGCAAAGTAGACTTGATACATTGAGGTGAAATTTGAGTTCTACAAGTAAGTAAAATACTGATTTTTGTGACATGTTGTAGCAAAATTTTATGATGATTGAATTGGGATGAATTAAATGTAGTGATGATGTTGAAGATTAAGTTGTGCTGGAAAATAATGGCTGAATTGGTTACTTTTCTGTTTTTATTTTTGGATGCATGAAAATAGTAGTTTATATGATGTTATATAGATGATCTAAGTTGGGATTGGAAGTGTAATTGATGAGAAATTCATGCTAAAGAGAGATGTTAATAATATGTTCTATAATTCGAAAAGTTAGAGATGTAAATGAGTTTGCAAAAAGGAAACTGTTAATGATTAGTGAGTAGAATTTAGAAGCGTTAGTGTAATCAATATGAATAATAAATTAACTTGAAATGAAGTAGCTTTAAAGACCATGAAATCTGGAAAAATTCAAGTGTTAGTGATGTTTCTAAGTATGTGAAATTTATGGAGAATTGAGGAAGAAAGATAATGCACAATTGTGGCACTCATCCCACGATTGTGGCCTGTTGCACTAGTTTCTATCACAATTGTGGCAAAGTCCACCACGATAACCAGCTGAGGAAAAGTCACTCTAAATTGGTATATTTGGACTTGATTAAGGCTTGGAATGAACCTAGATCGTTGATTGATAAATTTTTTAAGAGTTTGATAAGTTTAGGTTGTTAATTAAGGTCATAACATAAAGAATGTATTGTTTTGATGTTAATGTAACCAAATCTAGAAACTATGATGTGATGAAGGAATACAGGTGTTCTTATGAATGCAAGCATGATCTTAAGGATATGAATAATGTGTTTTAGGCATGAATGAATGAACATTTAAGAACATGAAGTAATTGTGAATGAGAATTGGGTAATCATATCAATATATCAATATATATTGATATGATCATATGATTGTAAACTAGCTGTATATAAGCTATAATGTTGGAATGATTAAGATTTTTGTATAAGGATACATAACTGGAAAATCAAATTGAGTATACATTGAAACATGACACATATACATATACATATGCATGATTGCATATTTATATGATTAAACAAATTATTGATTTGTGAACTATGTGTGTATTACGTGACAATAGACGCGCAAGGTGATTGTCAACATCTAGATATTGCAAGAACATCAAGGTAATAACTTCTGGAGCATACTGTGAGTTAACTTAGATGTGTAAACTCAATTCTATATGCTTTTGTATAAATTGAATGTTTAATCTGAAATGTGTGTACAATTGATTGATAAATTCCAGACATAGATATGAGGAGTTTGATATACAACATGAGTATAATGAAATAAAAGCATGACATATAAAATGATGCATCTCATTACATTGAAATGAATGATCAGATAAAGGAGTTATGACCAGAGTGAACAATGTGAGAAAGGAGCTTTGAGTTCAGGATTGTGAAAAAGAGCCTCAGGCTCATATAATATGGACTCGGTATCTACAATAGGTACGGGTCATAAATGAGTCCGGTATCCACAATGGATACAAGACAGTAAATTATGTTGATAGGCACTTGGACACAACAAAACAAAAAAGAGAATGGAAACACTTGTGCATTTACATATACATCACTTCATGTATCATATGATTAAATTGAAATGAATTATTGAATTGTTTGATTTAGTAAAATACAGTTGAAGTAAATGAGGTTGTGTTGTGATATGCAATGCTAGCTTATATGATGAAATCTAATGTGTAACACCCACATAACCCCTAGAAGGATATGTAGATGCAACACGAATAGAACTAAAACATGTCAAACAATCCCTTACATGCATTTCTGAAAACTTAAGCAAACAAGTATTATAAATCATTAGGCAATATTGTATAATTAAAACATCTCAAACATATAGTACTATTCCCAAAGCATGCCACACAAATAATAGTCAACCTGTATTAAGATTAATATAAACCATTAAACAGAACACAAATTACAATATGTCTTTTTACATTGAATACAACTTAAACTAAAAACAAATATACATCTTCCAAAAATGAAAACACATGCTTCTTTAGCCACAACGGTTGTCCTTGTCCCAGTTATTGACATATACAAATCAGATTACATATAAAAGAGCAATCCAAACAATATGTATCTCAGAATAGAATATGCCAAAGTAGGATATATTGGCTTCAAAGCCATGCTTACAATTATTAGAACAGAAAATCATAATTTCGTAATAGAACTTGTCTGTGTCAAATCCGTATTTGGTTATGTCAAAACAAAACTTAATTATCTCAGAACATTTCTTGATTATAACCGAACTGTGCATGTAACTGAATACAAAACAAGTTTACATGCTAATCCTTTTTTTATAGAAGTGGGTAACGGGACCAGAACAGAAGATACGATATTTGGTTTCAAAACTAGAAAAGGCTTAAGTCTCTAAAACAGAAGACACAGAAGTGTCTAAAATCAGAAGACACTAGAGTGTATGGCACAGAAGACACCTTAGTGTCTAGTTACAGAAGCAACTGCTAACCCTTATAGGCATGCCTATTTACCCATGACTAGGATTCAACAGTTTTAAAACAAACCATTTTAGATTTTATAATTTTATGCCAACCTTATCAAAATAAACAAGTGCAATTATGCATCAATAAAAATGTTGAGTCATCAAATATTATGCATATGCACATAATTAGCAAGCACTTCTAATACAATCCTAACTTTAAAACTCCTCAGACAGCTGATGGTTCGGTATTGTCACAATATTATAGTAAAAATCTCAATTGAAAATCATTCATAACTAATTCATAACATATAAGCTTTAAAAGCACATTCATTTATGATCACACCAAGTAATTCAACATTATGCTTATCATTAATAAACCTTATATCTTTTATATTATCAACTCCATTTATAAATCATAACCCAAACACCATTTTTTATCCATTAATTTAACATCACCTAGGTTCATTATTAATCTCGCTTAAGTCTAATAAAACCATTTTTAAAGTCTTAACCGTATATATATCAATAATTACATAACCAAGATTAGTTCAAATTTCTTAGGATAGATTTTGGGTCAAATTTGTATGGCTATTTTGAAATATAAAAAGAGGTTTTTGGGAATTATGTTCTTCTAACCCAAAATTCCTCTATGTATTAAGTTTCTACTAACATCAAAATCAATCATGCATTTTGGTTCAGAATTTTGCAAGTTATACCCAAAATATTGCAGACTATTCTCAAACAATGACAAAATCCTAAATTCAACTTTAGGCCAAATTTCATCATCTTTGAGATAAAAAAAAATTCCAGTACTTCATGAAAGTTGTAGGAATATGTGTTTAGTTTAATCCACAATGAAAATCACCTCATTTGGATATCTACAGTTCAAGTTATAGCCTAAATACCGACATTTATTCAGTGAAACCAGCATAATTCATTCACATTTTACATCTTCAACACCCTTACTCTAACATTCATCCTTTTCACCACAATTCCACCTTATTCATGCCTCATTTACACATCAATTTCATGTCAAGACCTTAACTCATCAACAAATCCATACATATTTTATCCAATAAAGCATCAAAATAATTCATACGATAACATACAATCAAGATTAGTATTCGCATACCTTCTTTAACACAATTTCCTACTTCAATAAGCAAGCCACTCTAGCCTTTCAAGCAAATATCAAAACTCCAAGATTAAGAAGACCAGGAGGACAGCAACATCGAAAGTGGCAGGATCTGGCTTTCTTAATGCTATAGCATGAAAATATGTCAAATGAAGATGATGATCCAAAACGCATGCAAAAATTTCCAGAAGGTGTGAGTGAGAGAGAGAGTTCTGTGGTGAGAGAAAGAAAATTAAGCAATATAGAAAACTTCAGCAGAACCTTATCTCCTCCAATGATAGGTGTCACATCTAGAAGTTGCCACTCATCCACACAGCATGCTACCATTTGTTAGTAAGAAATTAGTCCACATGTAAACCATTAATAAACTGTATTAATTTAGGCTGAATTTGACAAAGTTATCTCATAAACGTTGTAGCTTATCCTCTTAGCTTTCTAAAAATATACATTTTGTAATTTTTTGACATCGGAATCAAAAGATATGATCTTTACAAGTTTGAGTGTCATATTAGAAGTCACGAGGGTGACACAATGGTCTTGCAAAAATCATTTTAACCTTGAGTTTTAATTACTTTCAAGCCTTCTTTTCATTAAATCTTCACCTAAACCTTATGTAAAGTATCCATGACATATTTTTCGAGACCTCGGGCTCAACATTAATACCTTAAGTCTTTATGATGACAATTTAATTCCAATTCTCCAAGTATAATTTATTAAAAACATAATTAAGTCATATGGAATTCTCAATCATATCACAATTTTAAAACCTATCATTCAGGTACTTACATGAACATGTAACATTTTGTCTAGGGTATAATTTGAGGCCTTACAATTCTCTCCACCTTAAAAGAATTTCATCCTCGAAATTTATACATGATCAAAATAGTTGAGGATACTGAGCCCTTATGGTCTCTTCTTCATCAAGTCCATGATGTTGTCAGAGTACTTTCATTAACGGTATTTGCTTGTTCCTAAGTTGTCTAACTTCTCTGGTTAATATAGAAACAGGCTTTTATTTATAAGACAAATCCGGTTGTATTTGAATTTCTTGCACAGGAATCTTATGTGTGTCATCACACTGATATCTTCTCAACATAGAAAAATGAAACACATCATATAATTTGACCAATTCTCTAAGAAGAGTTAATTGATAAGCTACTAGTCCGACTCTCTTCAGAATCACATAAGGATCAATATAACGTGGACTGAGCTTACCTTTCTTCCCAAACCGAAATATGTGTTTCTAAGTTGATACTTTCAAAAATACCTTATCACCTACTTGAAACTCAATATCTCTTCTTTTTAAATCAGCATAGGACTTTTGTTTATCACTGGTAGCTTTCAATATTTAATGGATAAGTTGAACTTTTTCTTCAGCATCCTTCATAATATCAGGCTCGATCATCTTGTTTTCACTCAGTTCAGTCCAACATACTGGAGCTCTACACCTTCTACCATACAGTGCTTCATAAGGTGCCATGCCAATGCTAGTCTGATAATTATTGTTATAAGCACACTCCATCAGAGAAAGGTAGTTATCCCTACTTCTTGGGAATTCTAATACACAACCTCGAAGCATATCTTCCAAAATCTAAATATTTGGAGATGGAAAGCAGTACTGAACTTGACTTGAGTACCCAAAGCCTTTTACAAAATTTTCCAAAATCTTAAAATAAATCGAGGATCATGATCATAAATAATAGATAGTGCCACCCCGTGCAACCTCACTATCTCATTCACCTATAGGTCTGCAAGCCTATCCAATGAATAATCAGGATGAATAGGTAGAAAATGAGCAGACTTGGTAAACTTATCAACAATCACCCATACAACATCATGCTTCTTCTGAGTAAGAAGAAGTCCAGTAACAAAATCCATAGTAATGTTATCTCATTTCCATTGAGGAATAGAAATAGGAGGTAAAAATCCAGATGGAACTTGATGTTTAGCTTTAACTTGCTGACATGTCAAACATTTAGATATATAATCCACTACATCCTGTTTTATACCTGACCACCAGTAATGTTGCTTCAGATCTTGATATATCTTGTTTCCATCATGATACATAGTAAAGACTGTATTATATGCCTCGAACAATAATTTTTTCTTTAGTTCATCATTAGCTGGCACACATAACTGATCTTTATAATACATTTCACCATCTCCTTTCACAGAAAAATCAGGATGTTTACCATCCTGAGTAGCTAAGATAAGTTGTAACTTATTATCAACTCTCTAAGCATCTCAAATCTCTTGTCTCAAAGTAGGCCTTGCTTTCAATTGAGCTATTAAAGATCCATCAGATACAAGTTCCCATTTACTCTGCTTCATTGATAATACTGTAATGGTCTTTTGACTCAAGGCATCAGTCACGACATTAACCTTGCCCAGATGGTAATCCACAATACAATCATAGTCTTTAAATAGTTCCAACTAATGTTACTGTCTCAGATTGAGTTCTTGCTGAGTAAGTAGATACTTCATACTTTTATGATTAGTGAAAATCCTACACTTTTCACCATACAAGTAGTGTCGTCAAATTTTCAAGGCAAACACTACTGCTACAAGCTCTAGATTATGTGTAGCATAATTTTTTTCTACTTCTTTAGTGTCCTTAATTAAGTAATTAAATTGTTGTTTTATGGATGAAGAGGAATCGACATGTGGTTCTCCTTCATGACCCTTCATTTTCTTTTATTTCCTTTTATATTGCATTGTAAAAACTTTGATGGATTTTGAATAGGCCTTTGACTCTAGGCATTAACTTATTTTTCCTTTTAGAAGGAAATCTATCCTTTCGCAAGTGTATCCAAACAAGATCCCCTTCTTTGAAATCCACAACCGTTTTCAACTTGGTTTGCTTTTTTTAGGCCTCATTTTTCTTCTCAGTGTGAGCTTTCGCTTGGGCATGAAGTTTGACAATCTCTAATGCTCTATCCTCGGCATTTATATTGAATGGAATGATAGAATGTGTCAGAATCAAATCAAGAGGAACAAGTCAGTTAGTTCCATAAACTAATTCAAAAGGAGTAAAATTTGTAGTTTTACTCTTTGAATTATTGAAAGCAAATTCGGCATATGCAAGTAAATTGTCCCAATTCTTCATTTTTCCCTTCAATAAGCTTCTCAAAATGTTTCCAAAACTTCGGTTGACCACCTCAGTTTGTCCATCCATTTGAGGGTGGAAGGTCGTGCTAAACTTCAAAGTAGTTCCTAATCTAGCCCACAAATGTCTCCAAAAATGGCTCAAAAATTTTACATCCCTGTCACTAACAATACTCCTAGGAATTCCATGGAGTTTTACAACATTTTCAAAGTACAAATTCACCACATGAGATGCATCATTAGTCTTGTTACAAGCAATAAAATAAGCCGTCTTTGAGAATCTATCCACACAACTATTATAGAATCATGATTTCTCCTAGTTCTTGGCAAACTAACAATGAAGTCAATACTTACATCTTCCCAAGGAGAATTTGGAACCGGCAATGGCATGTATGATCCATGGGCTCTAGTTGTCATCTTAGATTGTTTGCAAATGTTGCATCCCTCCACAAGCTTGGTAACATTTTTCCACATCTTCGACCAATAAAAATTTCCACTAGCCAATTCATAAGTCTTGTCTCTTCCAAAGTGACTGGCTAGGCCTCCACCATGGACTTCTTTCAAGATAACTTCTCTTAAAGAGCACTGAGGAACACAAACAACATCA
Source organism: Erythroxylum echinodendron (assembly GCA_027575705.1). Lineage (NCBI taxonomy): Eukaryota > Viridiplantae > Streptophyta > Magnoliopsida > Malpighiales > Erythroxylaceae > Erythroxylum > Erythroxylum echinodendron. Next base: position 4,882 of record JANZXR010037220.1, on the reverse strand, counting down.
AGTTTGAAAAGATAACCATCGTGAATGACAAAATCCCTTAAAGCACCATCTTTCCTAACTCTCTCCCAAATCTCACCGAATTCACTATCTCCCTCATACAAATTCTTAATGTTTCAAAACCTATTACATGAGCATGCATAGTACTAAGAACAACATATCTCCTAGACAATGCATCAGCCACAACATTACTTGGGCCATCCCTATACTTCACTACAAAATCAAAGGATTGCAAATATTCATCCCATGATGCATATCTTCTACTCAAATTGGACTAACTTTGAATGTATTTTAAAGCTTGATGGTCAGTATACAAAATGAAAGAATTTACCAATAAATATGCACTCCAATGTTTAAGTGCACGAACCAAAGCATAGAACTCAAGATCATAAGTAGAATATTTCTTCCTAGTATCATTCAACTTTTCACTAAAGAATGTGATTGGTCTACCCTCTTGACTCAAAACAGCCCCTATTCCTACCCCACTAGCATCACACTCTAATTCAAAAGGCAAGGTAAAATTAGGCAAGGCTAAAACAGGAGCTTTGGTCATGGCATTTTTCAAAGTGTTAAAGGCAATTGTGGCTTGAGGAGTCCACTTAAACAAGCCTTTTTTCATGCAATCTGTTATAGGACTTGTAATTGTACTAAAATCCTTAATTAACGACCTATAAAATGAACAAAACCTATGAAAACTCCTAACTTGAAACAAATTGCTAGGAATTGACCATTCTACAACTGCATTGATTTTAGCCGGATCCATACTAATCCCATCTCTAGACGCAATATAACCCAAAAAACTAATGGTGCTATCACAAAAATGACACTTCTCCATATTAGCATACAATGATTCACGGTCCAAAACCTCAAAGACAAGTCTCAAATGAATGCAATGCTCATGTAAACTAGTACTATAGATAAAAAATGTCATCAAAGTAAACTACCACAAATTTGTTGAGGAACGGTTTAAGTACCTCATTCATGAGCTTCATGAAAGTTGAAGGTGAATTGGAAAGTCCCATTGGCATGACTAACCATTCATAGAGTCCTTCCTTTGTTTTAAACATCGTCTTCCATTCATCGACTTCTCTCACACTGATTTGGTGAAACCCATATTTGCAAGATCAAGCCTAGTGAACATCGTAGCTCCATGTAATCGATCTAGCATATCATCTAGTCTTGGGATAGGAAATCTGTACTTGATGGTAATCTTGTTGACAGCTCTTAAATCAATAACCATCCTCCATTTACCATTCTTTTTAGGAACAACAAATGCAGGCACAACACAAGGTGACACACTCTCTCTAATGAAACCTCTCTTTAACAACTCATCAACTTGCTTTTGCAATTCATCATTTTCTTTTGGGCTCATTCTATAGGAATGTTTGTAGGGAATTTGGGCTCCAGGAGTGAAATTGATTCCATGTTGAATGGTTCTAAGAGGAGGCAGACCAATTGGAAGGGTTTTGGGAAAAACTCTCACAAACTCATCAATTAAAGATTGTACCTCACTAGGAATTAGGTGTTTCGGTTTGGGCTCATCATTAATGTCAATGGGAATGTAACTAGGTAGCTCCTCCATGATGGAGCGCTTCTCCTCATTAGAAAGCAATCCAATGGGTCTAACTTTTCTTCTCTTCCTTCTCTTTTCGGGCAAAAAAGGTTTGAGCAAGATTTTTTACCTCCGTAGAACAATGTGTAAGTATTTGCCCTCCCTTGATGATGCTCATCCTTATCAAACAACCATGGCCTCCCAAGAAGTAAATGACAAGCCGTTATAGGAATTACATGGCAATAAACTTCATCTTCATATTGCCCAACTGCAAATGGAACAAGGCACTTCTTTGTCACTCTAATTTCATGTTTTGCATCTAGCCAAGTACTTGTATGGAGTGTCAAGTGGCTCAGTTTTCAGACCCAATTTGTTAACCATTTCACTAGCTACAACATTCTCACATGCTTTACTATCTATCACAACTTCACACAATTTATTTTTTGTAAAACACCTAAAATGAAACAGAGATTTTCTCCTCCAATCCTCCTCAATACATGCATTTCACCATCAAACATATTAGCATCATAAACAAGGGCATCTTCCTCATCACACAAATTAGGCCATGCATCATCACTAACAAATTCAGCATGGTACAACTCATTCTTAATTTCTTCCATCTCTTGAATGGTCATAATTTTTCTAGTAGGACATTCGATTTGAAAGTGGCCATAACCTTGACATTTGAAGCATTTAAGGTAGTTTTTGGACACACTATTGGTGGGTGGGTTAGATTGGACATTTCTTGGTGTGAAGGGTGTGTTTTGCACATTTAAAGTGGATTTGGATGGTGGAGTGTAAGTCGGCTTAGGTGGGGCAGAATTGGATGCACTAGCTTGGTGGCTTGGTTTAGACGGTGGAGTGTAATTTGATGGGGATAAAGCATATTTGGGTATGGCTTGTTTTGACAAGTGTGTTTGAGGCTAGTTTCACTTCTCAAGGCTAATCTTTTCAATTCAAGAAAGGATTCAAAAGTGTAGAAATGTACCATATCTTGAATGTCTTGTTTCAAGCCTTTGAAATATCTTCCCATGATCATCTCTTTGGCCTCCTATACTTCACACTTCATAAAAGATTCTTTAAAATCCATGGTGTATTGCTCCATGGTTTTGGTGTCTTATTTAAGGCTCAACATTTGATCAATGAGTCTTTGCCTATAATGTGGAGGCAAAAACACAACATCCATCTCCTCCTTCATCCGGTACCATTGATTGATTCTAGGCCTCCCTTCTCTAACTCTTTTTTTTGTGCAAATTCTCCCACCAAAGGGCATCATACCCTTTGAATCTCATTGCAACCAATTTCATCTTCTTATCCTCAATCACCTTCCTCAATTCAAAAGCTCCCTCAATGGCATAAACCCATTCAAGGTAAGCATCAACATCAATCTTACCATGGAATTCTGGCAATTCAACTTTGTAATTAAAGAACTCCTCTTGCCTCTCTTGTTGCTGAGGTGGCATTTGTGGGAGGTTTCTCACGGTTGTCCTCTCGATGCCATGGCATTGCCCTCGCCCTCTTCCTCTGGGTAGTTCTCCACGGGCCATAACAAAGGGCCTTTCGTCGTCTTCATCTTCAACATGTTCTTGTGGAGTCTCCATAGACCTAGAGACTAATGGAGAATTGTGAACAAGGACTTTTAAGGCCTTGTTTTTGGCTTTAAGGGCCTCTATCTCAAGCCTCATCCTATCAAACGCAGCTGTCAAATCTGGATTGTCATCGGCAGACATGGTGTGTTTTTTTTTGGTGATTTTGGATCGTTGGATAGAAAAAGGGGTGGGGAAAAGGTCCAAGACGTTTACTTCCATGCTCTGATACCAAATGATGGCGTGGTGATTGCTGTGATGTTTAGGGGTGATGGTTGAGGTTATGGAAAAGTTGGAATTTTCCCGAGTACAAACGAATAGGAAGATTTTAAGGTGAATTCTGGACAAATGGCTTGGAATTTGGAGGTGATTCTTGAAACAAAATTGTAGAATAGGATGTGGGATACAACTTTGGTGAAGGAAGTTTGTTAATCGGATCAACAGGTGCAAAGTTATGAATTTTTTACTTCGACTATGTTCTGGAAATCGTGGCTGCAGACTAGCCGATTTCAAAGTGCTTTTCTGGACAAACGGCTGTGCATTTTGTTGGAACAATGCAAGTTGACAAATTAAATCCTTCTAAGTTTTGATAATAATAAAATTTAAAGAATTGGTTAAGAAATAATTTCAGGTTAAATTGAAGTTGATGGAAGACCAGTCAAATAAGGATGGCACAATTTCAAGTCAGATGAAATTTAAATAAAGTCAATTCATAAAGATCAAGATTGCAATAATGAGGATTAGAATTGAACAACGTGTATTCCATGAGAAGATCATGTCTGAAGAATTCAAATAAGTATCTCAACAGTCAAAGAATGGAGATCTTGTGAGATATGTCAGTTGGAGCATTGGCCAAGTTGACTATCTTGCTACAAGTCGACTATTATCAATCAGCCCTGTCAGTTGGATCAATGGACTAGGCGACTATCATGCTATTAGTCGACTATTCGAAGAGCGGAGATGAAAGTTTGATGAAAAACATTAGTACTAGTTGACTAATTCTTGAAGACAAGTTGACTATAATATTTTAGTCGACTATGACACACCCTCTAGTCGACTATCAGTTATAGCTGAACCAAATTTGACTTTTTCAATTGATTTCAAACAGGAAGAAATCTTCATACAACGGCTAGGAGAGTTCTACAACGTCTATAAACGTCTTGAAGCCTTCAAATAAAGGTCATCACTTCAGAGGATCAATTTACACAAGTCCAAAGTGAAGCATACTTACTATAATTCAAGATTATCATCTTAGCTTGTATTCAGCTGTACTAAACTTTACTACTTCATTTCTATCATTGTTATTATCGTGAGCTGAGTGATTAGAGAAGAATCGCTTGGAGGCAGGATTTGTGCTGGGAAAACAAATCAATTGTAAGGTGTAGCTTGAGCTAGAAGTCAAGTTGTTTGGAAAGTTCACACTAAACTAAAAAGTGTGTAGTAAAGAGCATTTTCAAAATCCTAAGTGGGAGCTTAGGTAGAGGATGTAGGTCTTAGCACCGAACCTCTATAAACATTGTGTTTGCCTTTCTTCTCTACTCTTTTACATTTCAATTTGTTTTATTTGTTTTGTGTGTTTTAATTCTCTATTTTGTAGCACTTTACGAAAAAGATTAAAAGATCTATTCAACCCCACCTTCTAGATCGTTTTCAATTGGTATCAGAGCAGAAAAAAATCCAGAGATGGCACTAAACTTGACACACAACAACATAGCGGAAGAAGGTAACACAAATAATCGCCCTCCTC
>JANZXR010037189.1:0-13961 GCA_027575705.1 Erythroxylum echinodendron | reverse complement strand
TCATTTCGAGACCTTTCGGTTACGCTCTCATCTTCAGATACTAATCTCATTACCTTGAGAAGTTCCTACTGTCTAAAAATTACAATGAAGCAAGCAATGATTCATGAAAAGCATGTTGATTTCGAATCCTTGAAGAAGAATCAGATGGACATTGAACCAAAAGTTGATGCATCCGGATGGAAAAATTTCTTTCAGGTTCGTGAAACAGTTTGTGTGAATGTAGTTTATGAGGTTTGGAAGAATGTAAAAGTGGTAGACGATACAATAGTATCAATGGTGGATAGACTGTCAGTTATTGTGACACTGGAGCTAATTGAGAAGATTAGTGGATGTTTATATGTTAGAGAAGAGGTGTCTTACAACCCTAGATGGATGATTAAAAATCATCTAGAGAAGGAACATGTGAATTGACAACTCTATGGATGTAGTGACCCAAAGGACAAGAACTCGTCGAACTTTGTTTCAAAGGCTAGGTTTCTACACAATATACTACTTCATTGTATTCTACCAAGAACATAATCGAGGAATGTTGTAACAACGATAGATGAGCAATTCTTGTTCTATCTACTCAACCATAAGTCTATAAATCTTCTACAACTGATTCTGAGATATATGATGAAGATGAAGAAGGACTCTAATGCCATCTCATATGGCATGCTGCTAACAAGAATCTTTAGAGATTTTGGAATTCTCCTTGATAGAGGAAACAGGTGAATCTATCTAAAAAACAAGTGCCGTTGAAAAGAAAGGCAGAGGCACTTGATTTTGAGAAGGTTAAAAAATTAAAAAGATCACCAAGGATATTAACTCTCAGACAAGAAGATCAGAAGAGAGGGAAAGGAATGACTCTTGGTGAAGTATCTCAGTAGATAGAAAAGACACCACAAGCTACAAGATCTCTAGTCTTAATTTGCAACAAGAGCACGTAGAGCCAACCAAAGAGACTGGAATTAAGAAGAAGTTGGGTTTGAAAGGAAGAGAACATAACCACAACCACCTTCTAGAATGGTAGAAGAAAGTAAGAAGTTAAAGACCAGTCAGAAAGAAACTACTTCAACTGGTGGTCAACGAAAATAAAAATCAGTTGAAAGTAGAGTGGTATCTCATAGTCCTATCAGAAAAGAGAACTTGAGAATGAAGGTGATTGAAGTAGAGGTACCTGTTAGAAGTAGAAACTCAATTATAATCAGAGAACCTGTGAAAAGGTCGGTCAAGGTACAAGTTGAATCTATTTTGATCAATAATCGGTCTATACATCTTCTAAATCATGAAGAAAGGAGACTATATGGGATTTTGAGGGATGAGAAGTCAGAACCATATCCACTGAAGATGACTAAAGATTGGTACACTATCTGTCCAGCTATAAGTAGAACATTGATCAAGATTGTACTTGACATGCAACCTAGAGCTTCAAACATTGTACACAATGTGAAAAAAGGGAAACAGAAGATGTACCCTGAAGGAAAAACTAGTGACCTGACTGAAGAACAGATACATGAAGCAGTGAGAAACATAGATGAGGCATGTAATGCAGAACAATCAAGAGGAATCTATGTTTCACATCACATTTCAAAAGCATCAGGAAGTAATTATGGACGCTTCACCACAGATGCAACTTCTCAGGTAGTTGGAAGAGTGACTAAAGGACAGTACAGAACTATCGAGGTTGAAGGTATGTTTGTCAACTTAGAGACTTTTGTGCACCTGATCATGCAGTTTAGACCTTTGAGTTCTATACCCTCAATTAAAGATGTCCTTCACATTCTTAGAAAAACTATTCCAAAACTACCTAGACCTGATGACCTTGATCTCCCTGAAGGAAACTAATTCTTCAAACCTCCTGTTCTAAAAATAATAGAACTAGATGTTTTACCCTTAGAAACATCTGTTGCTACAAACTTCAATCCATCGAGTCCAACTCAACAAGTCAAAACTATTGGAATGGAAGAAGTAGGACATTCTGAGCAGTAGAATCAGGAAGCCTTAGTAAAGGAGATTGAAGAATTCATACTAAGGTTAATGATCTATAGGACCCAGTGAGTGATCTACATGAGGAATTAGTTTATTTACGAGTTACAATAGAAGCAGACCTCAAGTTGATCAGAACAAATATGCAACGCATGTTTTCTGAAATAATGAATCATCTGAGGTAACCTTTTTTGATTAATAACAAATAGGGGGAGAAAAGAAGAAAAAAGGGGGGAGACAAGATTAAAGAAGAAGAGAAGAGAAGAAAAATAGAAGAAAAGAAGAAAGAAGAAAAAAAGAAGATACATACATATATGTATTCTTGGTTATTGTCTTCTTATTCTTTGTTTGCTGTCGTTTTATTCATTTGTTGTTTTCTTATTCATCAATTGAATAAAAATTTCATTCACTTTTATTTTTCTAAAATTATGATTATTTGTTATCATTAAAAAGGAGGAGATTGTTAAGTCAAAAGGACTTTACGATGATTAATTTTGATGACAATCAAATAATAATAATGTTAGAAAAAATGAACGTTTTTGACAAGTGTGTTAAGTGTGCAGACGGGAAGTCAAAACACAGACGCAAACACAAAGACAATATAAACGTAGACGCAGACGCAGACGCAAAATCAAAATACAAACACAGATGCAAACCGGACGTCAAAACTTTAACACAGACGTAAAGAAGACATAGACGATACCATGAAGATACATTAGCACGTCAGAACAATTATTTAGTCAGAGTTAGTTACAAAACTCAACTAAATGATGGTTATCACGAATTAAGAAGCAGTTATCAAAGATCAAGAAGCAGTTAGAGACGAAGGCTACAAAAACTAGTCGTAGTCGAAGATGTTAAAAAGTTAGAGAAAATTCTTACAAATCTTACGATTCAAAAATCAGTGATCTTTGAGCGTTCAGTGCTTACTTAGAAAAGATAAATTCTGTAGTGCGATACGAAGAGAGCTAACTCTATTGGAAAAAAAGTTCACAATATTTTTCTAGTGAGAGAAAGAAAAGGCTGGTAGCCTGGAGAGGCTAAAATAGATGAAAGAATACTTTGTAAGAGACCTGAAGAGGCTCTGGAAGGGAAGAAAGAATACTTATAATCATTTGGAGTATAGTGAAATACTCAGACGAACTTTGAGGACTAGACGTAGCCCATAGTTTAGGGTGAATCAGTATAAAAATCGCAGTGTCTATCCTCTATCCTTTACTTCAGTTTATTTTATTGTTAAACAATTATATAGAAGTTATTTGCGATTTAACTACGTAATAATTTTCGTATAAATTTTGTGATATTTTTTAACAAGAAAGAGAAGTTCTTAGCAAGATTTTATATTCGCAAAAAGGATACACCATTCAACCCCCCTTCTTGTGTATCGAGTTTCTTGTATGTAAAGTCTATACTAACATGTGATTGACTTTAGGAAAGACTAAAATGCAGACGTTGTGTGTTCCTGCATTAAACGCTTCAACATTGGCGTTATGCATTGTGCATTTAACGCCTACGTTAATGTAAAATGCAGACCATGCATTTTGCTTAAAACACACAGCTAAGGGTTTTGCATGAATAGTAAGAAAGACCACTAAGTTTAATTGTCACATCATAAAATAGTGGAGTGAACAGTAGCTAAGAGAATAAAACAGTGGTGGCAAAAAAGAGCTAAAGGAGTCTTTGGTTGCGGTTACAATGTGAGGGATAAAGTATTTTCTAGGGAGATACCCATGAAGGGCTAGATGTCCCGACATCGGTTCGGAGGTGACATTGACGCCTATGACCCAGGATAAATGTATTTCTCTATTTTTGTTGTTTCTTTCTCTCCTATTAAATTGATTATGTTATCTTTGGTTAATAGATTTGGGTTATGTATGGATAATTAGATTTTCGTTATTATTTGGTTATTTGTGTATGGATTCATTGGGTATTGTGAAAGGATGATTTTAATGCATTCATTGAATCATTTATTTGCAAACCCATTACTAGAATTTCAATATAATCAGTAATTGCTATGTTGAAATTCATGTGTAGTGACTAATGATTCGTAATCACTATAGATAACATGATCTAGGTTAAATGATGCATCGTATGTGGTTGTTGCCTTAATTAATTAGTTTTCCTAATTCATAATGCTACAGCCTAATTAAATCTAAAGATTGTATCCTAGGTTATTTGGTGGTTAGGTTTAATTAACGATCGCATCTTGATTAAACAAAACCTAAAGAAAAACTCGGGTTAATTATTAACCCACGATTAATAGTTGCTAGGAGAGGTTAAAGAATAACGAATCAATGAATTATGTTTAACTAGGGTGTAAGTCGAGATTGAACCAATGAATTGGGTCCTTATTGAATTCCGCATTTTTATAATTTTCGCATCTTTTTTAATTTGTTTTTGTTAGTCTATTTACATTTTATTTTCTTGTTTGAAAAATCCAAAACCCCCTAAACTTAAACATTGATTAACTTCATTTTATAAAATTTGCACATACTCTCTGTGGGATCAACCTAGAGTCAACAGTGCTATAATAATAATCTATTTATTTTATTTTGACTAATGTTATAATGCATTGTCATGCACTAACCCTAATTATCATTTGGTTAAAAAATCCTTATCATTGAGAGGAGCCTCATCGTCGTCATCATTAAAATTCAATGCGCCAAATAACATATCAATGCTTTATCCAAGATTATCTTCCAAGTCACCCATATCTACCAAACCTAATTTTTTAGAAACCCAATCTGCCAAAAGATAGATATTATCAATGCAAATCGGATCTACCAAACTACTTGTTCTGTTGAGAGTCCTAGTAAACAATAAAATTTAATTGTTAAAAATTTGTAAGAAATTATTTGCAATTAATAATAATAATAACATACCTTTCCCGAAGCTGTAAATTGTAACAAACGAAGACCAAGTCATTCAATCTCTTGTGCTCTAATCTATCCTTTTCTTGGAATGGATGAATTCAAATATGCTTCAGTTCCTATCATAGCCTGTTGCACTCACACGTTGACTTAGAATTTGAATTGCGAACCTTTTCAATTCTATAACACCAATTTCAAATTGATCTTACCAATAAACTATAAATCGTAAGACAACAATAGTAGCATTAGTTAAAAAAACAAAGTGATAATTAATTTTTAATAAGTAAAAAGTGAAAAAAATATATATTTCGAGAAAATTTAGCTCTTTGTCGAATAGTAATTGGCATCCCAAAATCCCCAAAAGATTATTTAGAAAGCTCCATTTGAAAGCTCAAGACATCTTGCATCATCTCATAGGTAACAATTATTGTAATAGTTAATAGCATTCCCTTATTAACTTCATCTTTCTTTGTAAAACTTGGTCTAAAATAGATGCTAGGATTAAAAAATACCCCAGCTTCAAAAAATGGAGAGTAAAGTTGGCTTTCTTATCTGTCATTGATGACTGCAAGATAAGGTGTGTATAGAGAATGCCTATTTTTAGAATAGCCTTGACTGCTTCCTTTGCCCTCTCTATGGCATAAAAAAATCCATTACTAATTTTTCATCAATATTAGCCAAACGAAGCACTGATAGTAGTGATTTGCATTATGTTTTAGGGTTTAAATTATTATGTATTAAGTGTTAATTTGAGTTTTTAGTGTGTGTTTAGGTTTTCATTATGTTACTTTATGTGTTTAAGTGTTTTTATGGGTTATTATGAGTCTTAGAGCTCGAATGTTATATTTTTGATATACCTTAATGTGTTTGTTAGTGTTTCAGGGTAACCAGTGAAAAACGGAGAAGTTTCAAAGAGTTTCGGGCCAAAACTATGGCCTACGATCATGGCAAAATAGGCGACGATCGTGACAGAAAGAGGAGAGCCAACAGGACCTAGGCCACGATCATGCATTTTGGGGCACAATTGTGACAGAGAGGGTTAGACACTAGACATGAAAAGAGCTAAAAACTTTAAATTTTACTGGATTTTTTAGACTGTTTCGACCCTGAATCAACCATAGGGCTTCCAAGATATAAATAGAACATTAAAGAACAGAGGAGGCAGCCTTTGAAGCTTTTTTACACCAGTCAATTCTAAAACCTAGAGAGCATATCGAGAGATTTGAGGAAAAAGACTAAGGAAGAGAGACACGGAGAAGAAGCTTGACGTGAAGTACTTCCCCGAACAAATAATTCCCCACTGTCGCTATCTCCACGAGTCTATTCCAATAATATTTTCCATCTTTTGTTTTATCTTTGAGATTAATGAAGTTTAATTTATTGTGTTTTCATTGAGTTAGTTGTGATTCCATATATGTGCCTAATAATTGGGTAATAAACTGCAAGGGTGAATCAAGTGAATATCATCAAATTGGGCTAACGAGAGTTAGGTAATTTGATAGATAAGAATTGAATCTCATCTGTAAAATTGTGCAATAAGAGATCGAGCATAGGTTTCCGGTAGGTTCTTAGATAAATTCAAAACTAAATTTAGGTTTCGGGTAAATTAGAAATCAAGAGATTACAATTCCATAATTTAAATTAGGGTTAAAAATTATAACTCGAGAGAGAGTAATCCACCCTAAGACCGTTTAGACCCAGTAATTCGGTAATTGCATAATCAATTAGATTTTCATTAATTTCGGATTAAAACCCCCTTTCTCTCAATTAATAGTTTCTAGGTTAATTCTGGATTTGGTTGTGCAAAATTGCTACTTTGTTTATATTTTATGAGTTCAACTCTGGATATTGACTGTTTGATTGGTTAATTTTTGCATTAGTTATTTACTTTGATTTATTGTAAAATTTAGTTAAGCCTTATATTTTAGAATTAGATTAACCCTCCTAATGGGAACGATACCTTAGGTACTATGTGAACAACTTGTGCACTTGTGGAAATATCGAGGTTAAAAATATTAAAAATTTTTTATAGCATAACACCCTAATCAAGTTTTTGGCGTCGTTGCTGGGAAGGCGATAGTTTAGTTCTATAGTTTAAGGCATTAGATTAGTTTTTAATTTTTGTTTTCATTTCTTTTGTTTCATTTATGAAATCGTTGTATGAACACAAGAGTCACGAGATGATCGATTCGTGCAGTGCAGATGTTAGACTTAGGGTAAGAAGAAGAAGAAGAAGAAGAGATCAGAAAATTAACAATGTCTGAGGAGTTTCAAAGCAATATAGACTAGGAAGCAAACCAAGGACGGCAACAGAGGACCTTGATGGACTTCATTAGGCTAGGGTTCAACTCGTCGAACTATGGAGTGGCTAGGTCTCCTGTTCAAGTGGCCTCATTTAAGATAAAACCTACACTCGTCAATATAATTTAGCAGAATGTGCAATTCTATAGATTGGCTAACGAGGATCTGAATGCACATATTGTCAACTTCCTCAAGATCTGTGATACCTTCCGATATTATCAGATGTCAGAGGATGCAGTTAGAATGAGGCTGTTTCCTTTCACTCTTAGAGATAGAGCGAAGGATTGGTATCATTTACTGAGCCTAGCTAACATCAGGACATGGGATCAGCTTGTGCGTGCTTTCTTAGACAAGTACATCCCATTGACAAAGACTACCAAGATTATAAAGGAAATCACCAATTTCCAATAAGGTGATGGTGAGTCAATCTACGAAGTGTAGGAAAGATATAAGGATTTACAAAGGAAGTGCCCACCACATAATCTACCCAAGGAGTTCCTTTTGTAGACTTTTTACAATAGAGTGAACCCACTAACTAGAGGCACAATTGGTGTAGCGTCAGGAGGATCCTTGATGTGAAAGACTATTGATGAAGCAAAGGAGCTGATTAAGGAGATGGTGAGCAACAACTGCTTATTGAAGAATGAGCAAAGTAGGCAACCGGTTACTTTCATAAAGTAGAAGGGAGTCACGGTCGATCAAATAACTGAGATGCAAGAAAAGATTGACAATTTGACGCACCAACTTAACAGCATGAAGACATCGTCCTTAGCTCTAGTAAAGTCCATACATTTGTAGTGTGAGCTCTGTAGACAGTTATACCATGACACTGTAGACAGCTACCTAATGAAAGAAGACACTCAAGAGCAAGTGAACTACATAGGGGTCTAATAAGGATGTGGACAGTTAGATTATGACACGGTGGACTGCTACCTAATGAAAGAAGACACTCAAAAGCAAGTGAACTACATAGGGGCATAATATGGATAAGGACGGGGTAACAATCCTTACTCCAACACTTACAACCCTAGGTGGAAGAACCACCCTAACTTCTCCTAGTCGAACAACAATGGAGGATAGTTCAGGCCTCAGAGACAATCAGGCTTCCAGCAAGATAAAGCAAGCTCGATGGAATCAAAATTGGATAAGATTTTAGATAAGATCGGTGGCATAGAGGAAGCACATAGGAGGCTTGAGAAAAAATTCGAGCAAGTAACAAAGAACCTCACCTTATCCAACATAATCTAGAGGTACAAGTAGACCAATTAGTAGAGGCAATGTCTACTCAGAATGCTAAGACTCTTCCAAGCAACACCAAGAATTCAAAGGAAAGGATCATGGTCATCAGTCAGGTGAAGAACTGGAGCAGGTGAAAAGAGAAGGAGATAAAAGGAAGGATCAAGAAGACCTTCCAAGTGAGCTAGTGATCGAGTCAATTAAGGCAACTCGACGTGTATTTCCATTCCTCATTCTGGCTCAACGGGAGTTAAATGAAAAGAGAGCAGCAAGGACGTTAGAGGAGAATGAGCAAAACAAGGTCAAAGAAGTGACGGAAAAAATACGGATGAAGCTCACAATGAAGGAATCGGTCAAGACAAAGGTTAAGGAGAAAATATCGGAAGAGAACCCTAACATCACTTATAAAAAAGAGGACCCAGGGGGCTTTTTAATCCCTTGCAGTATCAATAGAATCATCATAGATAGGGAATTCATGAACCTAGGAGAGAGTATAATTATGATGCCCTAGCCTTTTTGTTTGAAGTTGGGTTTAAGAGAGTTAGTGCCCATTAAGTTTTTGGTAAAGACGATCGACTAAAGGATGCACAAACCAAGGGGGATTATAAAGGATCTGCAAGTCAAGGTTGATAAATATACCTTTCCCATAGACTTCTACTTATTGGACATTGGAGAAGAAGTGAATACCCTAATAGTTTTTGGACAACAGTTCTTGGCCACTACATGTCAATCATTGATGTTGATGGGGGCGAATTAACTCTAAGGATAAAAAAAGAGCAGATAACCATCCAAGTGTTGTGGAAAGATTATAGATTTCCTTTACCTTTACAGAATGGCAAAGAACCAAAACCTCAAGGCGAATGGGAGGATATCGATGATGGATTCAGGAAGAAGCGCTGGCAAAGAACAAGACTAGGAAAAGAGAATTGCAAGGAAGGTGAGAATCGTAGCATGGTAGCTAAAGTTCAAACTTTGAGATTAATGATGATGATACCATCGCACCATTCATTCTGCCCACCGTGAGCTTAAAAAAGCGTCGAGCTACCGACGTTAAAAGAAGAGCTGCATGGGAGGTAACCCATGAAAAAATAGTTCTTTGATTGTTTAGTTAGAACGTTTAAATTTCGTAGTTAGGATCATTTTTGTTTTGAATAAAATCAAGAAGGAATAGGATTTCATAATAAAGTGGTGATGTATCAAGTAAGAAAAGAGAGGCGAAAAGGGGTCGCAAAAGAATTAAAGAGTGAATATGAAAAGATGGGCAAAAGAATAAAGAAGAAAATCAAGGAGAGTGACGGGCAATAAAGAGGGAGCGTGAATTTTTTAAAATTTTTTACCACTTTACCCTTTTAATCACCTATATATTCTATTCTAACTTCACTTTTACATTCACTTTCACTTTAACTTTATCTCTCTAGACTTCAAAGACACAAAAGCTCTCATATCTCTTTAAAATTTTTCAACCCCCAAATTCTACCCAATTATGCCACGTATTAAACAATATGGGATGTGGGAGACAAAATCGAGTGGCAGAGTTTGGTGCGCCCTTCCTAATCTATACAGAGGAGGAAGGTACTCATTTCTGATCCCTTAGTGCTAGACAAATTGTAGTTCCAAAATACTTTGATTTTGATACACTTGATAGGCTAGAGTTGTGTGAGCGAGTAGAAAACCTAACTGAGAGGATCCAGTAGGCCCAATTCATACTATTCCAATTTCCTGTTTATCAGGAGCTCACACTGGAATTTTTCACTTCCTTGACCTATGACCCTAAGAAGCCCAAAGAATTATGGTTTAGGTTGGGAGGACGAGCCTATGAATTAAATGTAGAAATCATATGCGAGATGTGTGGATTCCCCGAATCCTCCATCATCGATCATGAGGATTTTCTTCCTACTCAATACTGGAATGAGCTTACTAGAATTGAGCAATTTCATGCCAAGAATGCTCATAACAACATCATAAAGGTCCCACCAAAACTTAGTGTTGCACAAATTTATGTGTCAGCTAGGTTTTGACAAAACCAAAACCAACAAGTGTTCCACAAAGGAACTTTTTATGTTGTAGTGCATGGACCACATTATTCCAGTCTGTACATCCATACATGTGCTTAACACCATTATTACAACTCCGCATAAGAGGAGCAACAATCTAGGAATGGAGTACATAGTGTGTGCCACTGCAGAATATTTTGGCGTGGATCGAAGTGGACTAACTATTCACCTCCATGAATTCCTAAACCATCATCACTTATGGCTAGCTGAGATGCTTCATTCCCACAACATGATACTAAAGGAAATTAGCGAAAAGAAACATGTTAGAATTAGGGCAAGTCAGGCAAGTTCAAACTCAGTGCTGCCTCAGTAGACAGAAGAGACCAGATAAGAATCCAAGGAAGAGGAAGAAGAACATGGCTGGAAGTTGGTTTTGGATGCATTACAGAAGCTATCAAGACACTCGCAGAAAACACCAGAATGGTGAAAGAGATGGCCCAGAAACAACACCGTTAGAGCTGGGATATCCATCAGAGCCACAGATATTTTGAAGCTCAGGATGTTCAATTTTCGCCTCCGACACCATCACCAACTCAATCTCTATAGGATTGGTGTCTAACCCATTTATTTTTTTCAAATTAGCCTTCAGTTCTAATTTTTATATGTATTTCTATTTTATTTTTCTGTTAATTTAAATTCTATCTTTTCCTTTCTTTTGCACGCTTATGGGTTCCCTTCACACATTAAAGACAACGTGTTGTTCAAGTATGGGGAGAGTTATGTGTTTTGCTTTTGAATGTAATTTTGCATATTTTATGATAATTATTAGGTTGCATTTTATGAACTGTATGACTATGTTAATGGCTTAGATGGAGCGAAATTTATTTAATTTTAAACATAGTCTATTCGGTTGTAAATAATCATTAGCTTGCAAAATTAGTGAATAAGGAGTCTTTGGATAAATATACAGCTTAATTAGGATTTAGTATAGATTTAGCACCCTATAGGTTGTCACATTTATTCATAATTTGAGGCCATTTAACTTAAGTAGCTTAACTAGTATTTTTTATGGAAATGAGTAGCTTAAACAACAAGGTAGGTAATAAATGAAATTAAAAAAGTATTTTTTAAATAAATCACTATTCCATTGGCCTTCGGGTTATGAATAGAGCTAGTAGCCAGTTGAAAAAGTGATATAGCAAAGTAACTGGATCGACATACATCACAAATGTGTGCCTTTGCGTCAAAAAGTTATGATGACGTTTTAACTAAGCTGTTTAATAAAAGCATGACTTAGTTGAGTCACAGGATCGACATTCATTACCAATGTTTACCTCCACGTAAGAAGACTAAGTATTTATTTAAGAAAAAAATTTATTTCCTTAATAAACCTATCGGACTTGTAATAAGCTTGACTTTTCATGAAAATATACTTAGGAACAGTTACAAAGTCTGAAGGACTAAAGAATTATTAATGTGTGTGTACAATTGAGAATGGTAAATAAATTAACACTTAGATCTCTATTAATTTTTATATTTATTTCAAAGCCCCTAGACATAAATTTTTCATGTTAATGATTAATATAACTTGTATGACTGTGTTTAAGATTAAATTTATTTTATAAAGTTGAAGCCATTACCCTATTATTGCGTTGTGTGTTGTATATGTGATATGTGTTTGTTATTTTGTTTGCTTGAGGACAAACAAACGTTTAAGTATGGGGATGTTGATAGTTGTGATTTGCATTATGTTTTAGGATTTAAATTATTATGTATTAAGTGTTAATTTGAGCGTTTAGTGTGTGTTTAGGTTTTAATTGTGTTACTTTATGTGTTTAAGTGTTTTTATGGGTTAGTATAAGTCTTTGAGCTTAAATGATATATTTTTTAGGTATCTTGACGTATTTGTTAGTGTTTCAGGGTAAACGGCAAAGAACGGAGAAGTTTTAAAGAGTTTCGGGCTAAAACCATGGCCCACGATTGTGGCATAATAGGTCACGATCGTGACAAAAAGAGGAGAGCCAACAGGACCTAGGTCACGATCGTGCACTTTGGGTCAAGATTATGAAAAAGAGCTCTGAACCAGGTCACGATTGTGCACTTAGGCCATGATTATGACAGAGAGTGGCCTGCATCAGGTAGACATGAAAACAACTAAAAATGTCAAATTTTACAGGACGTTTCAGACCATTTCGACCCCGAATCAACCCTAGGACTTCCAAGATATAAATAGAACATTAAAGAACAGAAGAGGCAGCCTTTGAAGCTTTTTTGCATCAGTCAATTCCAAAACCCTAAAGAGCATATCGAGAGATTTGAGGAAGGAGACAAAGGAAGAGAGACGCAGAGAAGAATCTTGACATGAGGTACTTCCCGGAACAGGTGGTTTCCCGCCGTTGCTGCCTCCAGAAGTCCATTCTGACAGTAATTTCTGTCTTTATTTCAATTTTAATCATGTATAAAGCTGGGATAATCGTTGAGAATAGTTGTTGTTGAATGTCAATTTTTATCTAAACTCACCTTTAGGATTTTGATCTTTGAGATTAATGAAGTTTGATTTATTGTGTTTTTATTGAGTTATTTGTGATTCAATATTTGTGCCTAATAATTCGGTAATAAAATGAGAGGGTGAGCTGAGTGAATATCATGAAATTGGGCTAACAAGAGTTAGGTAATTTGATAGATATGAATTGAATCAAATTAGTAAAACCATGTAACGAGAGATCGAGCATAGGCTTCTCGTAGGTTATTAGACAAATTCAGAACTAATTTAGGTTTTGGGTAAATTAGAAATTGAGAGATTACAATTCTATAATTTAAATTAGGTTTAAAGATTATAACTTAAGAGAGAGTAATCCACCTTAGGACCATCTAGATCCAGTAATTCGATAATTGCATAATCGATATAGATTTTTATTAATTTTCAATTAAAATCTCCTTTCTCTAAATTGGTAGTTTCGAGGTTGATTCTGGATTTGGTTGTGCAAAATTGCTACTTTGTTTATATTTTATGGGTTCAACTTTGGATATTGATTATTTGATTAGTTAATTTCTGCATTAGTTGTTTACTTTGATTTATTGCAAAATTTAGTCAAGCCTTAGATTTTAGGATTTGATTAACCCTCCTCGTAGGAACAATACCTTAGGTACTACGCGAACAACCCATGCATTTACAGAAATTTCGAGGTTAAAAAAATTAAAACTTTTTTTATAGCGTAACACCCCAATCAAGCACCCTCACTAAAGGCTCATAAACTTGGATAACGAATTGGCATTAGGACCAAAATTCAGTATCTTCAAGTATAATTCTAGAAATCTCCAATACAACATTAGACCTAGTATGATGAGATTCAATCTACTTATCACTTGAAAACATCTATCTCAACTCTTTCTTCATCATAACAAAACACTGAAGTGATAAGAAATTTGTTGCAAATCTTAAACTAGTAGGCTGACACAAATTCCTACCATTGGTAAAATTCTTTCTCATTAAATTCAAAACCCATGCACTATTGTAATCGTTGAGAATAGTTGTTGTTGAATGTCAATTTTTATCTAAACTCACCTTTAGGATTTTGATCTTTGAGATTAA
>JANZXR010037179.1:0-13961 GCA_027575705.1 Erythroxylum echinodendron | reverse complement strand
CTCATTTATTCCAAACTTATATCAGAAATGATTCACACTTAAACCTTAATCTTTCTCACTCCTCAATTAATTGGATTGCAACCAGAAATCGTAATCATACATAGAATTATATGAATACATATCTCATTCATTCATTTCCAAATGTATCTATTTTATAGAGCATTAAAATCCTTACAAGTTATAACTACATCAGAACTTATAGACAATATAACTTGAAAAGAGGCTAAAGCCTTAGCTATCAAATATCAGTCTAACTATTACAAAAGACATCTGAAGACTGGTGCTACCTTGCATCCTGGCTTAATCACTCTCTTGAGCTTCACCTGAGTTTCACAGAAGTTAGAGGGGGGTGAGCTTAAAACTCGTGGGAAACAGGCTTATAACTTAGAACAAGCAGAAAACCTTTTTCACAGTTAAAACATGCTTAGTTTCAAATAATACATGCATTCATCATGTCAGACAATTCATTAGCACTTAAGCACATCAGAATGGTTCAGGTGGATCTAAAACAGAACGTACTACACATTTCCTTTAATGGTCCTGTGTAGCCGTGAACAGAACGTACTAGTGCAATCCCATTTTATGGTCTTGCGTAGCCGTGAACTTATGGGAGTCCTTAAAGGAGCTCCATGCCACTAGCGGACAGGCGGGAGAAGCCTTTAGATAAGTGCACTGTCATAACTTAGGGGACCACCACAAACCCACATAACACAGAATTTTCATGTTTTTGAAAGCTTTCTGCCCAAAATGACAGTTCTTGAAATTCTTGCTTTTCAGATCAGAAACTTAGTTTCATAAAGTATGTGACTTTTTGAAGAAAATAGTTTTGAATGCAGTATGTAACACATTTATGACACTTTGTGCCATGCCAAATTAGAACAAACAAATGCACATTTATGCAAAAATCGAAATCATTGAAAACAAACATTTTTTTTGGCTTATTGCTTCATTATAAAACTGTAACCCACTTTAAGATCCTTGCTTGATTCTGTATCTGACTTATGGGTGCCTTTCCTCTTGATTTCCTTGCCTCTCTTGAACCCCTCCTTGATTTCCTTCATAAAAGAACACAACTCCTATTTAACCAAGATATCCAGATTCAGCTAAACCATAATGCACAATCCTAAAATGACTTACTGTGATTCTTCACCAAGTAATGAGATTCTTGGTTCCAAGGAAAACTCTTTCCTCCTTCTTTCTTTTTCCCCTTTTGCATGCACTGGGATTCTCTCTTTAAGCTTTACACAAATGGCAACTTATAGCTCACAACTCTCTTCTTTCCACCCTCATCCGAAACCTCTATTCTTCTGTTTTCCTTCCATTCATGCTACCTTCTAAGAAGACATGTCCACTATGCCTTTCCCAAAAATCCACTTTACCCTTGGTACTTAAGCTATATACCAAAAATACCCTCAATTTCTTCTCATGCATTAATTCCATAAGCTATCAAGCCTAAGTTAATGGAAAATTTTCAGGGGGTCGATATGGTATTTATCATGCTTTATCATCATTAAATGGATTAATGATCTTGCCATTTAATGGTATAATGGTTGTCTTTTAATGATGACATGAAATGTAACCTTTTAGCGTTCATTTGATTAAAGATGAAAGCTGTGCATTTGATGGATCATCTTCCTTCTTTCATCACTAAAACCAAAATTGACATGTCATTTTAGGTTATTGGTCTTTTTATATAGCCATATTAAAACGAATGAGAAGAGTCTCATTTAATGGCTTCTTTATGTTTTAATTAAAGAATGAAGTGATGCATTGGATGTTTTCCACTTCTTCTTTCTTTTCATGCATATCTGAAATTGAAAAGGTGTATGAGAGATGTTCTTGCATTTTTTGGACTCTCTCTCCTTTCTTACTGGGTTGGCTGAAATTTGCATGAGTGGTGTCTCATCTTTGGCTTCTTTCTTCTAAGAAAAATCTCCTCCAAAATATTTCTTCTCCTTTCCCACCAAAGGATCTTGTTAACCAAGTTGTCTAAGAAGAACAAATGGTAGATCGGATTGGTTAAGGATACAATTACAAGGAGAGGATACATTGACAAAAGAAAGGATTCAAAAGCAATGCTAAAGATATGAGAGGATACAAGAAGAAGGAGAGGATAACACAGCAAGGTGTTAAAGCTGTAGCAAAGGAGTCGGTAATATAATCTCCATCTTGTTCTTATGATAATTATTTTCCATATTTTGTATCATGTATAGCTTGGCATGTTGATTTGGTTATCTTGCTTCTGCTGTGTTTTGATTTCTGAAATTTTTTTTGAAATCTACCTTTTTAACAAAATCTTGCATGTTTTATTTTTCAATCCAACAATTGGTATCAAAGCCATATTTATTATTCATGATTTCAATTCCTATATGTGATCCATGGGTTGGCAATTATTTTTTGAATGCTGCATATTTTTATTTGATAGAAATATATATGGAGTATGTTTTGCTCTTTTGGTTTTCCATAGAATTTATATTTACCATGTAAGATTTCTTTATTTGGTTTGTAACAAAGAGGGAGGTCTATCACCACCATATTTCCTCTTTGGCTTCATTTTTCTGTTTATTTTGATTTTTTAATGTACAAATTGATGTAATAAAGAAAATGAAGCGGCCATGGATTGAAGAAATGAAGAGGTAATGATTTCTATGTATCCTTTTTATGTATTGGCATAGTTTAGGTTTTTGTGAAAACCAAAATGCTGGAATTTTGTTTCGATGAATCAAGTTTCGATTTTTATGTGAAAAGAAGTGATGGAGTTTTGTTTTATTGAATCAAGTTTCGATTTTGATAAAAAACAAATTGCTAGTTTTATTTTTAATGGAACAATTTTCGATTTTAATGAAAACAAGTACTATATTTATTTTTTATCATAAAGATTCGGATTTATGAAAATCTAGTGCTGGATTTTTGTTTTCAAAGTAACAAAATTTCGTTTTATAAAATGCCATTACACATTTTTTACTAAATGGGCCGGGTCATGTGAGCGAAGAGTTCGAAGCAGAAGATCCAAGTCCAAAAAGATTATTTTGGGCCTAAAAGCCTTGTATTTTTTTTTATGCTCAAGGATGGACAATCGAAAGTGGCTTATTAGTTCATGTGATGAATGCATAAATGAATGCAAATAATATATGATATTATGTGATTGCATGTCATTTAGAAAATTTCAAACCCTTGGCTTTGTCATGCATTCATTATATATGAGATATATAATG
The DNA here is from genome assembly GCA_027575705.1 of Erythroxylum echinodendron. Taxonomy (NCBI): domain Eukaryota; kingdom Viridiplantae; phylum Streptophyta; class Magnoliopsida; order Malpighiales; family Erythroxylaceae; genus Erythroxylum; species Erythroxylum echinodendron. The sequence goes on along the minus strand of JANZXR010037179.1, from coordinate 10,746 downwards.
AAACAATGTAAGATGGATAATAAATTACATCTAGATAAGATGGTTTTTAAAACTTAAAGCCTAAAAAAGATTGAGCGGGAGAGGATGCTCATGTGAGAGTCTAAAGTCTCCAAATAATGGCCCATTCGCATGTGGTGAAGTGTTACTCCCCACTGGAGGGCATTAATCCTAGATCTTGCATGGTTTGGGTCTCCTAAAGGATAAGTCAACTCATTGGCAGCAAATGTGACCTCCCAATGACGCATGATTTGCAGGTACATTTAATGGATGAATCAAATGGTTATACACTCAACATAGTTTATCAAATAACCTACCCACCATAGCTCTGTTGATAAATGTATGGACCAAATTATGACGCTTCTCAAAAAGTTAGGAATGAAGATGCCTGGTAGGCTTTTAAGTGCGAGGGTTCCAGTTTTTCTTTTAATAGATAAGATGGCCCATGGTCACTTAGTGTATTATAGATAAGAAAAATAACTGTCGTATAAAGATTTAATTATTTTTAAGTTTTGTTAAATCTATGATCATGCATACATGCATCATGATTTTATAAAAAGTTCCAATATTGTTGATTAGTTTACTTACTCTTTCATAATTTATATTTTCAGACATAATCACAATAAAATGAATCCACTTACTTTGCTCTTGACAAATAACAAATTAGAAAACGGAAAGAACTTTAATGAACGAACACGTAACCTAGACATTTTTCTTTAATATGAACAAATTTCATGGGTATTAACCAAAAATGAGCGTGCGCCTCCAGGTGCAAATTCAACTCCTGAGTAAGTCCAATAACATGAACGATGGCAGAATGCTGATATGACTACTAAGTGTTATATTATAGCTTCTGTCAGTGGTATGTTACAAAAACAAATTGCTTGTATGAAAAATGCTAGTGCAATGGTTCATCACCTACATTAGATGTTTGGTGTGAGGACCATGTCTGCAAGGGTGAAAGCTATCCAAACATTTCACAACCTCAGAAAAAAACCTGGTGAACCAGTGTGGGATTACATACTTAAGGTAATCTCTGCGATCACTGAGGCTGAGATGCTTGGGTAGATATGAGTGTGGATATGAAGATGATTACGATCATCAATAGCTTAAACTCTTTTTTTCAATAGATTAAGTTAGACTATGAGCTCAACAACAAGGATTACACTTTAAGTGAGTTGATGAATACTCTTTAGAGTAAAAAGAAGATATTAAATATCAAGGGTCATAGACCAAAAGCTAATGTATCATCTTCTTCTAAGCCCAAGGATAAGAGCAAGCAAAAGAAGAAGGGTAAAGGCCCAACCCATAAAAAAGAAGGCTAAAGATAACATTTAGGGAAAGTGTTTCCACTATGATAAGATGGGCCACTGGAAAAGAAACTGTCCAATCTACCTTGAGTCCTTAAAAAGCAAACAAGGTATGGGTTTCTTAAGTTTGTTAGGAACTAGAAATGTGGTAGATTTATCTAATTCTTGGATATTAGATTTAGAAGCTACTAACCAAGTTTGTAATTCTTTGTAGGGGTTCCAGCAAAGGAAAAGACTACCTAAAGACTAATTTCAAGTCAAGAAAGTAGATGGATCCTATGTTTCAGCAAAATCAATGGGAGTAGTCATCTTAGACTTTCCTCGTGATCATAGTTTATATTTGGAGGATGTTTATTACATGCCAATGATTATAAGGAACATGATTTTTGTTTTTTTTAATAAAGTCTAGTTATTACTTATATTTTGAAAATGTTGTTTCAACAAATGAGAATAAGGATTTTATTTGCAATGCAACAATTAAACAGGGATTGTTCTTTATAGAACCAATGAAAGGTTCACTAAACACTGCATAATTAATAAAATCAAGACATTTCAATGACTCTAGCATTAATTCAAAAAATCTCTGGAACTTAAGAATGGGTCATATCAATCAGAAAAGACTTAGCAGGTTAGCGAAGGGTGCAATCCTTATAGGCTTAAATAATGATCCATTACTCACTTGTGAATCTTGTATTGAAGGAAAAATGACCAAAGCCTTATTTCCTTCCAAAGGAAACAGTTTAAATCTACGTTGGACTTGGTTCATACAGATGTGTGTGGGCCCACGAATGTACAAGCTAAAGGAGGTTATGAATACTACATAACCTTTACAAATGATTACTCAAGAGATGGTTATTTGTATTTGATGCATAGAAAGAGTGAATCCTTTGGAAAGTTCAAAGAATGCAAAGCCGAAGTTGAGAAACAGCTAGGCAAGCCATTAAAATAACTTAGATTGGATCGAGGTGTTGAGTACTTATCTGGAGAGTTCCAGCAATATTTAATTGACAATGGAATTGTTTACAACTTGTCTCCTTGAACACATCAACAAAATGGTGTAGCTAATAGGAGGAATAGGACTCTATTGGAAATGGTAAGATCGATGATGTCCTATGCCAGCCTTTCAGAATCATTCTAGGGATATGCCATGCAAACGACAACATATCTTCTTAACTTTACCCCATCCACATCGGTGCTTAAAACACCTAGGGAGTTGTGGACTGGTTTGAGGACTTGGGCCTGCCCAGCCTATGTTCTAAGGCTTAGATCCACAAAGATGGAACCAAGGTCAGAAGTATGTTTGTTTGTAGGATATCCTACGGGTACTCAAGGATACTATTTTTACAGTCCTCAGGATAGGAAGGTATTTGTGTAGACAAATGTTACCTTCTTAGGGGAAGAATTTGTGAGAAATAACAAAGGCAGAGGTGAAGTAGTACTCAAAGAGTTAGCTATTTCATCCAAACCAAGAGTTGATTTGGATATACTAGAACAAGATGTCGAACGGGATTTAAGAGTTGAATCGAAAGAGCAACCTGAACATCAAGTTATGCCTACATGTAGTGGGAGGGTTGTGAGACAACCATATATGTATCTAGGTCTAGGAGAAGGCATTATAGCCATCTCACACCAAGAAGAAACGAATCCTATTACTTATAAACAGACTATTAATGATGTCGATGTAGAAAAATAGCTCAAGGCGATGGTATTAGAAATAGATTCTATGTACACTAACAAATTCTGGATCTTTATAAATCTACCACCAGGTATAAAAGCCATAGGGTGTAAATGGATCTACAAAAGGAAAAGAGGATTAGATAGAAAGGTAGAGACCTTTAAAGCCAGATTTGTAGCTAACAGCTATACTTAAAAAGAGGGTATAGACTATGAGGAGACTTTTTATCCAGTTGCCATGCTTAAGTCCATCAGGATTCTTTTTCCCATAACAGCCTACTTCGATTATGAAATATAACAAATGGACGTCAAAACCGCATTTCTTAATGGGGAACTTAAGGAGACCATTTATATGGCCCAACTAGGAAGTTTTGTTGAGCCAGGTAATAAGCATAAGGTATGCAAATTGCACAGGTCCATTTATGGACTTAAGCAAGCATCTACATCTTAGAACATTAGGTTTAATAAGTCTATCAAAACCTATGGGTTCATACAAAACCTAGATGAGTCTTGTGTCTATAAAAGGATACAAGAAGGAAAGGTTATTTTTCTAATTCTGTATGTTGATGAAATTCTACTCATTAGGAATGATGTAGGAAAGGTATCTACGGTTAAGGGATGACTGAATGAACATTTCTCAATGAAGGATTTGGGAGAGGCTAACTATGTTCTAGGCATCAAGCTTATAAGGGATCGTAAAAACAAATAGATAGCCTTGTCTCAATTAACCTACAATGAGAATATGCTTAACAAGTTCGCCATGCAAGATTCCAAGATGGGTTTCACACCTACTAGACATGGAATCAAACTTTCAAAGGAACAAGAACCTAAACCCCAAGAGAAGGTTGAACGGATACGTAACATTCCATATGCTTCAACAGTTGGAAGTTTAATGTATGTAATGCTTTGCACTAGACTAGATATCTGTTATGCAGTGAGATTAGTAAGCAGATTTCAGTCCAATCCAAGAATGGAACATTGGACTGCGGTTAAGTGCATGCTGAAGTATCTTCGTAGGACAAAAAACTTAATGGTTGTTTACTCTAGAAGTAATCTTATTCTGATAGGATATATAGATTCTGATTTCCAATTAGATGTTGATTCAAGGAAATCAACTTTTGGCTCTATATTTATTTTTGGAGCTAGAGCCTTAGCCCGAAGGAGTATCAAGCAATCTTATGTTACCGATTCGACTATGGAGACTGAGTATGTTGCTGCTTATGAAGTAGCAAAGGAAGCAGTCTGGCTTTGTAAGTTCGTAAATGATTTGGAGGTAGTTCCAGAGGTAGAAATGCCATTACACATTATTGTCACAATAGTGGGGTTGTGGCTAATTCTAAAGAACCTTCGAACCATAAAGCTGCCAAACATATTGAGAGAAAGTATCATCTTATAAGGAAGATAATACAACGTGGTGAGGTGAATATGGTAAAGATTCCTATAGAGCAAAACCTTGCTGATCCGTTTATGAAGAATTTGTCTCAAAAAATTTTTGAGGGTTACCTAGGAGGGATGGGAATGAGGGATATGTGAAACTTGCTTTAGGGTAAGTGGGAGATTGTTGGAGTTATGTAAATATAGTGCCTTGGAAAGCAAGTGTATTTAGTTATAACTTAATTTTCTTTGAGTTACTTTTGTAATGAAAATATTTATTATTAATAAAATAAAAGAGTTTGGGTTTTATGAGCATTATATATCTAGTCATAAGGTACCGAGATTCTTTTGTATGTAATATACATATACATAGAGATGTATAGGAAACATGTATATTATTAAAATCTAAATTAATTTATTCACAGTTGAATAATCAAGTTGGCCGCTTAATTATGGTTTAGACTGTAGTGTTACGATTTGTCCCCATGTAAGTAAACGAATTTACTTCAAGGGAATGATGAGTTTCATATCATGATAGTAGTTGACTATCGATAATGGCACTATTAAATGAATCTGGAATCATGTATGTTTTAATGAATAAAGTAGGCATTTACTTTAATCGTAAAACATACATTTTAGCATTTTCTTATTATAGACCACAATCTTGATGAATGGTGAAATCATAAGGGTTTTATTATAATTATTGATATAATCGAAATTGATTTTTACAGAGTATTAATCTAGCGTCTGCATGTTGGAATTATTAATTGAAACATGTATCAGGGAACATTCACTCAAATAAAGAGTATATAGTAATATCATCACTTCTAGATATTTTATGGAAATTAGTGATTAAAACTGGCGCCAGCAGTTTGACAGACTAGCTACCTATCAAGTCTTAACCCCAAGATGAGATCTATATTTTAATCACCATATAAAGTAAAATCGGAGATATAGAAGGAAAAACCAATATAAGGGTAAAATGGTACCCTTTATTGTACAGATGGCTATAATAAGATTCATAATAGGGTTTGTAATTGGACATCTTATTTGAAATATGCGCTCTCATAATATTTAGTAATTCAAGAGTTCATCTAATTGCTTTTATTGTAATGACACTTAGTTAATAAGCTATAATTAATTTTAATGAGATTAAATTAATTTTGAGCTTATTAGAGCTTGAATGATCTAAGTCCAATAAGATTCCCTACTTGGCTTCAAGGAAGGTTATCAAGCAAAGTAAGAAATATAAATGGAGGTTTTAAAGCCCATTATTGAATGTTGGGCTTGCACTAATTAATGGTTAATTAGAAGCCCAAATGAACATTTAGAAATGGGCTAGAATTTGGTTTAATTTGATTAATTAGATTAATTAAATTGAAACAAAATTCTTAAAGAAATGGAAGGTGCAATTTCGGTTTTATTAAGGCTGAATATGCAGCTACACATTTAGAATTTAATTGCTAAATAAAGATGGTATTTATCATGCTTTATCATCATTAAATGGAGTAATGATCTTGCCATTAAATGGTTTAATGGTCCTTTAATGATGGCATGTAATGTAACCTTTTAGCATTCATTTGATTAAAGATGAAAGATGTGCATTTAATGGATCATCTTCCTTCTTTCATCACTAAAACCGAAATTGACATGTCATTTTAGGATATTGGTCTTTTCATATAGCCATCTTAACACAAATGAGAATATTCTCATTTAATAGCTTCCTTATGTTTTTATTAAAGAATGAAGTGATGCATTGGGTGTTTTCCACTTCTTTCTTTTCATGCATAACTCAAATTGACAAGGTGTTAAAGAGGTGTTCTTAAATTTTTTGGACTCTCTTTCCTTTCTTACATGGGTTGGCTGAAATTTCCATGAGAAGTGTCTCATCTTTGGCTCCTTTCTTCTAAGAAAAATATCCTCCAAAATATTTCTTCTCCTTTCCCACCAAAGGATCTTGTTAACCAAGTTGTCCAACAATAACAAGTGGCAGATCAGATTGGTTGAGGATGCAACGATAAGGAGAGGATACATTGACAAAAGAAAGGATTCAATAGCAAGGCTAAAGCTAGGACAGGATACAAGAAAAAGCAGAGGATAGCACATCTAGGAGTTAAAGCTGTAGCAAAGGAGTCGGTAATATAATCTCCATTTTGTTCTTATGATAATTATTTTCCATATACCGTATCATGTATGGCTTAGCATGTTGATTTTGTTATCTTGTTTCCAATATGTTTTGATTTCTAAAAAAAGTTTTGAAATCTATTATTTTAGCCAAATCTTGCAAGTTTTATTTTTCAATCCAACAATTGGTATTAGAGCCATGTTTATTATGCATGATTTCAGTTGCTATATGTGATGCATAGGTTGGTAATTATTTTTTATATACTGCATATTTTTATTTGATAAAAATATATATGGTGTATGTTTTTACAGAGTATTAATCCAGTGTCTGCATGTTGGAATTATTATTTGAAACATGTATCAAAGAACATTCACTTAAATAAAGAGTTTATAGTGCTATCATCACCTCTAGATGTTTTACGAAGATTGGTGATTAAACTAGCGTTAGTAGGTTGATGGACTAGCTAACCATCAAGTCTTAACATCAAGATTAGATCTTATGTGTTAATCACATGTAGAATGAAATGGGAGATCTAGAAGAAAAAACCAACATAAGGGCAAAACGATAACTTTACCCTTTATTGTGTTGATGCTTATAATGTGATTCGTAATAGAGTTTGCAATTGGACATGGCATTAATAAATTTAATGACAATTGGTTGATAAGTCAGAATTAATTCTAATAAGATTAAATTAATTCCGGGCTTATTAGAACTTATATTATTTAAGTCCAAGTAGATTCCCCACTTGGCTTCTAGGAAGGTGATCAAGGAAGGTAAGAAAAATAAATGGGGGTTATCAGAAAGAAAATGAGACAGTTTGGAGAGAAATGGACAAATTGGATTCGGGCCAATAAAACCAGAACAATTTAATTAAGAGTTAATTAAATTGAGTCTTAAGCCTATAATTAAATGTTGGCCTTACACTAATTAATTGTTAATTATAATCCCAAAAGGAACATTTAATATTAAGCTCTATTTTAATTTAATTAATTAGATTAATTGAATTAAAATAAAAAAAGGTAAAACCGAATTTTACTAATATGTAGGATTTGGTTATGCTTGTTATTAAAGAATGAAGGTGTTGTAGATAAAGAGATGTACCCCTCTTATTATTAAAGAATGAGGGGGTGCATTGTTTTGCTCTCTCCACTCACTGCCAAAGCAAAATTGATCATGCTTCTTATTTTTAAATGGGTTTAATGGTCGGTTTTAACGTAGAATAACGTACAACTCCTTTAATTCATGAAATGAATGAAGGTGGGAGTAAAGTTACGAGTCTTTTACATTCTTTACAAATGAATGGAAGTGCTCGTAATTTTACTCTTCATTAACTCTCTCCCAAAAATCGTCCAAGAGTTGGAGAATTCGGTTTTGCATAATTCATTTTTAACTTTGATAAAAAATGAAGGTGTGTGCTTAGTGCTCTCTGAAAAAAGCTCTCCAAACAATCGACCATAGCAAAAGGTTTGCTCTCTAACATTTTTCTTGTCCTTTCCCACTAAAGGATCTTGTTAACTAGGCTATCCAAGGAGAACAAGTGGTAGATTGGATTAGTTAAAGACAATAATGAGGAGTCGGTAATATCCCGTTCTTGTTTATTTTCTTTATTCCATATCATGTATGGATTAAAATTATGTTGATTTGGTATTTGCGCTTGTGCTATGTTTTGATTTCAGAAAAAATTTTGAAATGTACCATTTGGCCAAACCAAGCATGTCTTTGTTTTCAATCCAACAATTGGTATCAAAGCTGGTTTTACTATGCATGATTTGGTTCCTATATGTTGCATGGGTTGGCAATTAAATTATGTATGCTGCATTTTTTTTATGTGTTAAAAATTTATGATGTGTATGTTTTGGTTTGCTCTTTTAATTGTCTATAGAAAATTGATTTACCTTTAAGCTTTTTACCATTTGGTTTGTAACAAAGAGGGTGGCCTATAATCGCCATGTTTCCTCTTTATCTTAATTTTTCTGTTTTTATTTTTTTTTACTGTACAAAATTCTGTATTTTTAAAGATGGGACAATCATGGATTGAAGAAAAGAATAGGTAAATGTTTTCGGTTTTTATTTTGTGTTAATGGCAGTTTTTTAAAATTTTGTTAATTCTTGAAAATTTTCAAGTGTTGGAAATTTTATTTTTCTGTAATAAAATAAAATGCCATTAACTCATTTTTATCGAATGGACCGAGTCGTATGAGCGAAGAGTTCGAAACGGAAAGTCCAAGTACAAAAAGAGTTTTTTGGGGCCAAAAGGGCCTTGTAATTTTCTTTTAATTTTCTAGGATGGACAACCAAAAGTAGCTTTTTAATTCATAAGATGAATGGATGAATGGATGCAAATAATATGTGATATTATATAACTGTATGCCATTAAGAGAAATTGACCCTAGGCTTTGCCATGCATTCACTATGTATGAGATATATAATGAAACAATATAGGATGGTTAATAAATTGCATCTAGAAAAGATGGTGTTTATTAAAACTTAAAGACCGCAAAAGATTGAGTGAGAGAGGATGCTCATATAAGAGTCCAAGGTCTCCATGCGATGGCCCATTTGCATGTGGTAAAGTGTTACTCCCTACCAGAGGACATAAATCCTAGATCTTGTGTGGTTAAGGATAAGTCTACTCATTGGTAGGAAATATGACCTCCCACTGAGGCATGGTTTGCAAGTACCTTTGGTGGATGAATCAAATGGTTACACACTCAACATGGTTTATCAATAACTTACCCACCGTAGCTCTGTTGATAAATGCATGGACCAAATTTTGGAGCTTATAGAAAAGTTAGGCATAAAGATGCTTGGTGGTTTTTTTGAGTGGGAGGGTCCCAATTTTTCTTTTAATGGATAAGATCGCCCACCGTCATTTAGTTCGTTATAGATAAGAAAAATAACTATCATATAAAAATTTAATTTTAAAGTTTTTCTTAAAATCTATCATCATGTATACATGCAATATGATTTTATACGAAATTCCAATATTTTGATTAGTATGCTCATTCTTTAATAATTTATATTTTTAGTCATAATCACCACGATATGAATCCATCCACAATGCTCTTGACTAATAACAAATTGGAAAACAAAGAGAAATTTAATGAATGGAGACATAACCTTGACATCGTTCTCTAATATGAGCGAATTTTGTAGGTATTAATGGGCAATGAGCCTACACCACCGGGTGACAAGTCAACTCCTGAGCAAGTCTAGTAATATGAGTGATGGCAGAATGCTGATAAGATTGCCAAGTGTTATATTCAGGCTTCTATCAGAGCAATGTTGCAAAAGCAACTTGCACCCATGCAAAATGCCAATGTAATGGTCCATCACTGACATAAGATGCTTAGTGTGAAGACCAGGTCTACAAGGGAAAAAGCTATCCAATCCTTTCATAATATCACATAAAAACCTAGTAAACCGGTGCGGGATTACATACTTAAGGTAATCTCTATAGTTACTAAGGCTGAGATGTTTGAGGTGGGCATGGATGCAGAAACGCATATGGTCATTATCATCAACATCTTAAACTCTTCTTTATAGCAGTTTAAGTTGGACTATGATCTCAACACCAAGGATTACACCTTAAGTGAGTTAATGAATACCCTCTAGAACATGGAGGAGATGTTAAATATTAGAGCCAATGGGCCAAAGGCTCATGTGGCATCTTCTTCTAAGCCCAGTGGTAAGGGCAAGCAAAAGAAGAATGTTGTAAAGAAAGGGAAGTCCCAAATAGGGGTCAATAACCCATGAAAAAGAAGGCCGAAGAGGACACCAAGGGAAAGTGTTTCCACTATAGTGAGAAGGGCCAATAGAGTAAGAACCACATGGTCTACCTTGAGACCGCTTAAGAGAAAATAAGATATAGGTTTCCTAAGTTTTCTAGAAACTAGAAATGTGGCAGATTCATCTGATTCTTGAATATTAGATTCAAGAGTCACTGACCATGTTTGCAATTCTATGCAGGGGTTCCAGCAAAGGAAAAGACTACCTAAAGGCCAGTTTCAAGTCAAGATAGTGGATGGATCCTACATTTCAGCAAAAACAATGGAAGTAGTTATCTTAGATTTTCTTTGTAGTCATAGGTTATATTTGGAGGATGTATATTACATCACAATAGTTGTAAGGAACATGATTTCTATTTTTTGTTTGACAAAATCTGGTTATTCCTTATATTTTGAAAATGTTGTTTCAATATATGAGAATAAGGATGTTATTTGTAATGCGATAATTAAACAGGGATTGTTCTTTATAGAACCTATG
>JANZXR010037158.1:0-13963 GCA_027575705.1 Erythroxylum echinodendron | reverse complement strand
GTATTAATCCTTTAAAGAATATCAATCCAAAATACCTGAAATTATTTCTTAACCAATTCTATACATTTTATTATTATTAAAACATAGAAAGATTTTATTTGTCAACCACCGTTGGTCCAACAGGTTTAATATTGTCTGTTTAAAATATGGCTCTTGTCGCAGCAAGTTTGATGAATCGGGTTAAGGCAAATATCTCCAAAATGATAGTGGAATCCCCTGGACACTATTCTTTGCTGAAACAGTGAGAAGCAACCATCCATGAGGAATTTACAAGGCACATGGCACAAAATGCTGCTGCTTTAATCTGTCGAGGAATAATACAAATATTTGCAGAGGCTTTCAGCCGGTCACCTTCGTGGCTAGAGGGCTCTTGGTAAGACAAGCAAGAGGTTAAATGTGGCAGTATGTGTTTGTGCACACCATAATGTTGGAGCGGGCTATGGAATCCACCTTTCACCGCACTCCTTGGTGGAAGGGGCTCTTAGGGTTTATTCTAGGAATGCGGATCGTTTGGATACACGACATCCATCGTATTATAGTTGAGACAGACTTGAGGGAAGTCAAACTCTGAGGATGTTGGACAACTACGAAACCAATCTCTCGCGCCCCTAATTTACTTAATCAAGTACATGCTAAAGAGAGATTGTTCTAAATTTGCATTACAAGACATGCTTGGAAATTTACGCACCTAAGCTAACTTGTATCCTGTGAATAACTCAATATAATCTGTTGGTCTCTTTCTCAGAAAAAGAAAAATGAAAAAAGAAGAAGCCCCTTTTACTATAAAAATTGTTTCGGTAAAAAATGAACAAAATTTGGGCACTTAATCGTCATTTATTTTCTACTCATAAAATCCTAAATTAAAATATTACTAGATTTGGATAAATACTTGTCAAACATTTAGAATTATATAAAATACAATAAATTGCTAAAATAAGTATTTTAAGATCGCTAGTGCTTTATAATATAGAAGTTCTAATTTTCTTTTGAACTTTTCACGCTAATAAGAAAATGGTTCCTCCAAATGTGAAATTGCCAAGTAAATTAATATCCTAAGTTTTTTCTTAGATTAAGTATAACATAGGCCTATATCTTTGACTCCGTGAAACAACAAAGTGTTTGATTAATGAATCTTCACGCAATTAAAATAGCCAAAAGCATATGTATAAGAAAACAAAAGATAGTTCGAACTTCAAGCTTGCCTCGTATTGTTGATTTACGTCTTACAATTAATTAGTTGATTGTAATATTTCATGATATAATTATTTAAATGTATTCTTTATTTTATATATTTATTTAATTAATCAAAGTATAAGATAAATTTTATGAGATAAATATACATTACAAATAAAATTATAATGAGATTATAATTATAAAATTCATATTGCATCTAGATAGTATCTTTAAAATTTTTAATCATTGTTTTATTGAGATTAGATTTTAATATAACAGAAAGAATAACACACAATATATTTCTTTCTTATGTAGGAAGTAGTCAATTTCATATTAAAGTATAGAGATACTTAAACAAATGTGTAGGCACATGTTAGAGAATAAGTTTATTGAATTGACATAATGTAAGAATATTATTTGAAACATTCTATATAAGTTCTCATTATAATGGATGTATATTTGATATCTTTAAATTATCTCATACAAAATTGTTATGTTTTAATATTACTTATGATTTATCTTAGTCAAGTGTAATTCAATTTGTTATCATTTGGATAACATAAACTATATGAAAGTAGTTGAGTGATCAATATATGATAAGGAGAATATTTTGTTTTCTCAATTAATATTGATTAGAAAAATCGTTGGCTAAGATGAAATAACATTTTAAAAAATTTAAATATCATTAATATAAGCAATTGCTAATGATAGAGAATTAATATGATTGTACTAAAATAAAGTAGTCATTAATTCTATAGTTTATGTCTAATAAGACATTATATAATGAAAGAATTAGATTATATGAAAAAATACTTATACAAAAAAGTTTAGTCAAAATTACTTCAACATTTTTAATAATGTAGTCATAATAAGTTGTTAGATGCTAATATTGATTTATTAATATAAATTATTTAATTAAAGAATTAGATAAATTAAATTAAAATAGTTTAATTTATCTAATTCTAAATATAAATTAAGGTTGTAATTTGTATTCATTGTTAACATATTTAAGAACCTAATAAGTTACAAAAAAGGAACAATTAAAGAGAAAAAATAATTTAATCAAACTGAACTTAAATGTAAAGTTTGAGAATATTGTTTAATTAAAGTTAATTAAAATTTTATTTATTTAAGTTGTTTCTAAAGAAATAAGATTGAGTTTTAATATGAACTTTTTATATTTTCCTTATAATATTGAGGTTTAAATCTAATATGATTTTAAAAATTAATTTTTTAATAATTTGATAATTTTATTTTCAAAATCTTAGCCAACGACAATCAAATAATAAATTAGATTAGAAAATTAAAGTCAACTAATACACTTTTAAGAAATTAGAGCTATACCTTATCTTATATTTAATAGAAGAAAAATATAACCTTTATATTTAGTTTTACAAAAAGTCAATATTACTTTAAATTCTATAGTATAATTTATACATGAATATAACAAAAATCAGTGTAAATTGTACCTTATTGAATAGCTTAATCATTTTTCTTGTAATTTCTACTCTATAAGAAGTGTAGAAGAAGGAAAATTACTCCTTTGAACCTTGTACCTATTTACAATAAGACTTAGACCTTTACTTTAGTTTTGTACTAAATTACTAAAAGGTTTAACTAAAATTATAATTATATTTGAACTAAATTAAAAAAATAATTTATATTCATATATAAATTATATTATAGAATTTAAAGTAATCTTGATTTTTGTAAAATTAAATAAAAATTTTTATTTTTCTTATATTAAATAAAAGATAAGATTCAGATTTAGCTCTAATTTTTTAAAAGTATAATTTGATTTATTATTTGATTGTTGTTGATTAAGATTTTGAAAATTAAAATTATCAAATTGTTCAAAAATTATGTTTTAAAATTATATTACATCTAAATCTTAATATTATAATTAAATTGGATTTGAATAATAATATAAAAAGGTCAGATTAAAACTCAATCTTATTTCTTTAGAAACAATACAATTTTGTTTGAATACGATGCTGATGCAAGACATCTAGAAAAATCAAACAGCATTCCCTCTTTCATATTATTTCTAAAAACAATCAGACTAGAAGCACAAAAGAAAACTTCGACCTGGCTCTTCGACGGTGGCTAAAACGGAAGATGCAATTAGTGTTGTTGAGATGTAGTTTTAGAATATAAGATTGTGTTTAGGTTATGGGATGTATTGCGGTTAATGTGTTGAGTTCCCGAGTATTTATTAAGTTTTGGGATCGATGGAGTTGTGGAAGCGCGATGGTGGCTAGTTGGCAAGAAGAATGTGCGATTGCGATAGTCGCGTTTTGTTCATTGGCTCGTTGTTGTGTTACAGCGTTGGAACACGCATCGGAGCAGTGCTGATGGTGTATTAGTTGCTACCAGTGATAAGGAGTCAATGAGATGAAATAGAACAGCAACTGCCTAGTAGGAAGAGATGTTATGGCCTGCAATTGTTAAGATTGTCGTCGAAGTCCGAGGAATCTGGCTGAAAACGCGAAGGTGACACTTGGTCGGATACGGCTTCAAATTTTCTGTGACATTTTTTCTATACTCACATGTTCCAAAGAATATTTAACTGTACAATAATTAGGAAAAAAATTTAAATAGGTGAAATGTTAGTGGAACAAAGGGCATAGAAAAAAAACGGCACCGAAAATTTAAATCCGTCCAATACAAACATCATTTTAAGCTTAAAACATCTAAATTTATTTGTTGAAGTTAATTTTAAGCTTTTTCAACTACAAATAAGCCCCAATATATATATATACATATATGTGTGTGTGTGTGTGTGCGCGTGCGCACGCGCGTGCATGCACGAGTACGAATTTAATTATAATCAAATTCTATATTAAAAATTAAAATTTAATTCCTCAACTCTTTATTGCTATCATAGTCAAAGTTTTTTTAAAGGATTATATGATTAGTTATTAAATTTATTTGGAAGAAAAAGTTACTTTTTATTGCGAGTTAGTGGTCTACATGTAAGTTCAGGAAATTTATGTGTCAACTTATAATCGGAAAAAACTAGTTGACGAGAAAAATAAATTTCTTTATGAGTATCGAGTTTCTTTACGAGTACCGAGACTATCTCTAGCAAATTCACCTTTAGTGTTGATGATATAATTGTTAATAATGAAGAAATAATGGTAGAAAATTTTGAAATCTATTTTTGATCTTTTTTTAGGACCACTATAGAATTTGAGCATGTTAGAGAGAAATTCTCCTAAAAAAATTCCTAACTTTTAAACAACGATATAAGTGAGTTTTAAAACTTAGAGAGTGGAAATCTACGTTATCAATTGTTAAATGCTAAAGTTTAAAGTTTAAGTTAAAAGCATAATTTTATTTAAGAAAAGGACACGTACAAAATGCAACGAAACCTAAAACAATGGTAGATTGTGTGTGTTTGAATAGTCTAATTGTCCTTTTTCTTTTTAATGATATCGTTGTGTTTATATAATCTTTTAAAATTCAACTACCCCAAACAATACTCATTTAATTGCCTAATCTCTAACCTATTTTTAATCATGGTCACGTTCTAACTAATCACCTTCTATATAGAATTATTTTTAAAGCACATGTTAACCATATATCACTAGCTTGGACTTCCCAAATCTTGGAATTCCTTACTGATTCCTATGTAAGATTTCCTAAACAATCTAGTCAACTTATGAAAATATTAACAACTAAACCTTTCATCTTTGGGCTAAATAGGCTGAATTTCACTCAAATTATCACCAATTTCCATCCACATATGTTTAGCTAGACAAACTAAATATATGATAAGACCTATTAGACTCTCACAAAAATGAGTTCAAGGTCGATCAAATTCTCAGATATGAACTAGTGGTTTTGTAAAGTTCAAGAACCAAGTAGAATCTAACTAAAAGAAGAAGCCTGTAAGCACCATCAAGATAACCTTCATATAGCCCTTATCTAAAAGAGTCCTTAATTGAAAGGGAATGATGGGCAAAACGATTGTATCAATACTTCTTTATGTTTAAAGCTCTTAATTACCCACTCATTTTCGAAACTAAAAGATTTGTTCCATTTGAATTTTAAACTCCTATTGCTCCTTTAAGTTTTTCTTATTTGATTATAAATTCTTCTCATTCTCAACCATTTGCTACTTGAAACTCTAAACAAACTCCATCTCCTCTAATATTCTCAAACTTTCTTCCTTCTCTTTCTTTCAAATTCCTCCGAAACCCAATGAACTCTCCTTCTTTAACTTCTATTATGATAGCTAAATACCATGCATCTTCTTTATCTTCCATAGATTTCGTCGAGCTGAATGCTAAAGATATAAACCTTAAATTTAATTTTTCTTTTATTTAAATATTTTAATAGATTTTTTAATTTTATTCTACATATAAGCTATAAAACTCGAAATGGTTTTCCTAGCTTTTATCAAATTAAAGTAAAGAGTTTTTAAACCGTAAACCCTTTTCTAGAATTTCTTTCTATAGTTTAAGTATATTTTTTATAGTATTCAAGGGGTAATTTCACACTTTAATCATAAACAAGGATTACTTTTGACTATCAGAGACCCTCGTTTGTTGGATCTCCTTTCCCATCTCTCCCATACCTAAAAGAGGTAAGTAAATCAAACTTCCTACTTGAATTCCCTTATTATAAGCCTTGAAATCCTCGAAACCATGGCCAAAGAATGTAAACCAATAGGTTAAATGGATAGACATGGTACACACCTATTACCGTTCTACTTGGAAGAGACAAGGACTTCTTCAATTGATAGCTTTATATAGGAACACACTAGAGTATGAACCTAACTTGATATTTGTTGTTTCAAAATTCTGGAGTCCTTTTTTCAATCCTTTTATTTTTTCTTTCGGCCATGCATCTATCTCATTTAAATATGTTTCTTTTTTACTGATTTACCTGTTATTGGTATGGATTTTGTCTATTTAATTGAGGAAACTTCTAGTTTAGACCTTAGTGCTTTTAAATGTTCTTCTTAATCTAGCCTAATTAATAGTTATGCTTATTTCAAGAATCCTATCTTTGGAGAAGAGCATATTGATTTTCTTGAATCAATTTATCTTTTACCAAGAAAAAAAAACTAAGTTTAGAATTCCTCCATTTCTGTAAAGCAGTAGCTTGAAGTAGGGTTTTTGCTCCAGATTTTGTTTTTCTAGGATTCCTTTACATAAATCTAGGTAAGAGTTTATCAATTCTCCTTCTTCAAAGACTCAATTTAAGTGTATGGTTTGTTCAACTTTAGATGCTCACTTATTTTTCCAAAACTTAGGTAAAAAGAAGGTCTTCCTTCTATAAACCCCAGATTCCTAGATTTTCTTAGCCTTTATCTGTTAATAAGTCTATGTAGTAAATTCACTAGCGTTATTCAGATCACTCTATTATCTTTAAAGTCTAGGTTAGTGGACTAACTTAACCCTTGTGAGAATCCCTCTAAAAGGCTTTATTGGTTAAAGATTTTCAAGCCTTCTGATTCCTTTTACTCAACTATTTATCAGAAAATGTTCCTATCTTACACCAATCCAAGAGTCTTTGTAATAGATGGTGACAAGGCTTTAAAGAGTGGCCCTTTTATTACAACCTTGGGCTTTAAATTATATCCACCTGATCTTTGAAGTCGATAGCTTAGTTTTTTCCTAATTCTTATATACCTTGTGGACTTCCAGTAGGAGTCCCCTTTAAAGCTAGTGCCATGGATGATAAATTCTTACATGAAATATTTGAACATTATCATACCTTAAGGTGTAAGATTTCTATAGTAAGTGTTATCGATGTAGAAGTCTATAATCTTTGGTGGCAAAAGAGCTACCAATAATTGGTCCCTCGCTAGAATTTTGCAATCCTCAAAGATACTTCTTCTTACTATGGTTTTTCTTTAAATCCTTTAATTTCAATCTCTATAACTGGCTTTCACTACTTCAAATTTCATAACTTTAGACACTAAAGGTAAAGGAGAGGAAAGACCACTTCTCAATAAGAAGTAGAAGTAGCTATAAGCCTTATCATGAAGAGAAAATTCAAAGAGAAATATCAATTTACTTTAATCTCCAAAAAAGCAAAGGCGCCATTTCTAAAGAAATCTACAAGAAAATCAACCCCGATCTTCTAACAAGATGATTAAAGAAGTTGAATTCACCTACTACTAAAGAAACTACTCCCAAAGACAAGACTTCGTAAAAGACATCAGTGATGGTACCTTACTTATCTTTAACTTTTTTTATTTTATTATTAAAACATATTCATACCTTCAATTTTCTTTCATAGATGATCAAAATTTGAACCTGCCACTACTTGTCCTCTCTCATGAACTAGAATTTGGGAAGATTAGAAGTTTATAAGAACTAAAGAACTCAGAAGTCACTTCGTTAAACGTAAAGCGAGAATTCCCTTAATTTTTACATAAATTATCCACACTTATTAACAAGCTCTTTTATATCTTATAGGCAAGAGATGTTTGGACAATAACAATAATTTTTTAGGAAGTCTTTGATCTAAGCTTCATTGATGTCTTGCGTGATACTGTGCTATTCCATCAATTAATTATAAAAAGCTAATAAGAATTAAAGAGTCCTTAAAGCTTACGATGCAAGAAGAATTGCAATTCTTAATAGAAATTTAATGCAGTCTTTTCTTAGCACATTACCCTATATTGGTTATGATACCTAATCACTTACCATTGGAGAACTTTTGAGTAAAACCAAAAAACCATTATCCTCCTTTGAGTATTCCTATGATGACTCTGTTCTCTACTATAAGAAACTAAGAATTTTTTTAAAATGTTGAGAAGATTATGATGTAGAGTAACCTACAAGTAAAAACCTGCTGACATAGATTCAAGAGCTAAAGAAAAATTTTGACTTATAAGAGGATCAAGCTGTTGAGTATGAAAAAGGCATCAATTTGATTAGGCAAAAGCCAGAGACTTTAAAGCAAAATGGTAAGCATCTTAACCTGGAATTCAACAAGGTCAAAAGGATGACTAAAGAGCTTGGAAAATCATTGATATTACAAAAAGAAGAAGTCTAACTTTGGAAACAATAAGTCTAAAAAGCTAAAGAAGATTAAGTTTCCTGTAATAAATAATATAGTGAGATTCAGTCTTTTGACCTAGCTCAACTTTGAATTCACTACATCTGTCATCAAAAAGGGGAGATTATTGAATCAAAGGAGGTTCTAATTGAAGTTTTGATGATAACAAAACATAATTAATAGTAATGTATTTATTATATTGATAAAAAGTAATATAAGAATAAAATGAAGCCATAAACTCGAAAAAGATAATGTATAAATTTGATAAAGAGAAGATTTAAATGTTTGCAAATGATAAAATGAGGATCAAAACAAGAAAAAAAGGAAATCAAGGCTCATCAAGGTCATTTCACATTTTGTATTATTATCTGTAAACTCATTATTATATGATCCAAAAGGCTCACCTTGTATAATCATCTCATTTTCCTTCATTACATGAGTCTTCACATTCATCAAAAGGCATTCAAGCTTTTGATTTTAATCTAAAGCTCTTTTTATCTTTCCAATAATCTTTGGAGAACATTTTTGAAAGTTTCTTAATCATATTTGGATTAAACAAGTTGGTTTTACCATTTAAGTTGTTAAAATCATGTTTTCGATGTGAATTTTAAACCTATATAGATTAACAGTTGACCAATATGGTTAAAGATATTAAATTTGAAGTATTAAGAGTTTGATGGTAACATTGGTTAATGTACTGGTCAACCAATGTTCCATATTGATCAGCCATTGTTCTAATGATTAGTGAATCTGGAGCTTTTAATGCATACTAGTCGATTAGTATAATATATTGGTTGACTAGTACGTCAAATATAGTTATTATAACAGCTAGTAATTGTCTCCAATAACTAATTTCGGTGCCAAAACACTATAAATATGTGTTTTCTCTTTGGTTTTAGGATTAAGAAGATTTTGGGTGTTGTATACATATATTTCAAAGTATTTTTCAATCATATGAGCATTATTGTGTCATACTTATGCAAGTGAGCCATTTTGGAGTTATGAAGTGATAAAGTGATATTTTAAGTTATAATATTTGGTTAGGGAAATATATTATTATATTTAGTGGTGATACAAGTGAAACTAAGGTTCCTTTTCACCTTGGAAGAAGATTGTAAAAAGGGTTTCTCTTTACAGAGAAAGATCATACAAAGGTTATAGTTCACTTTGAAAGAAGAATTATAGTGGAATTATAAGAGGAGTCTTAAAAATGGATGTGCAAGGTTTGTTTGTCGAACAACTATAAATTAGTTTACATTCTCTCCTTTCTTTCCTCTTTAAATTATTACTTAATAATGTGATTAAAAGTAATTTTTTCATACTCAATTTTATTTCTTGTTATTAATTAAGTATATTGGTTAGAAAAATTGTTGAATTTTATAAACACCCAATTCATCCCCCTTTTATGTGCTATTTAGGATTAACAAGTGGCATCAAAGCAGGTTTATTAGGCTATCAATTATAATGAAATTGTATAGAAAACATCATAATGATATATTTACGAGCATCATCATTCATCATTCAACCAAGAGGGACAAAACATTAACATACTACCTTTCTTTGATGACAATGATTACCTTTATTGGAAAACTAGGATTAGATTCTTCTTAATGACTGAAAGTATAGATCTATTGGAAATAGTGTTAAATGGTCCCTTTATTCCTACAAAAATTGTGGATAACAAATAGGTACTAAATTAAAGCAAGAATGGAAACCTTAAGATAAGAGATTAGTATTCTTAAATAATAGAGCCATATACATCCTATTTTATGCTTTAGGAAGGAATGAATTTAATAGGGCCTTTATATGCAAAATGACTTACAACATTTGACATACGTTAGAAATCGCTCATGAGGTCACAAATCAAGTTAAGGAAAGCAAAATAAGTATACTAACACATCAATGTAAATTATTTCAAATAAAGCATGATGAAAGCATTTTTAGTATATACACTAGATTTATTGATATTATTAATGCTCTTAAAGATCCTAGAAAGGCATACACTAACCTTGAAAAAGTGAGAAAGTTGCTTAAACCACTACCAAAAATATAGGAAGCTAAAGGGAATGCCATACAAAAAGCTAAAGAATTAACAACTTTACCATTAGAGGAGCTTATTATATCTCTTTTTAAATACAAAATAAACATCCATAAGACAAAAAAAAAGAAATGATGCTTTTGAAGCAAAAAAATTTAGCATTTAAAGTCTCAAAGGAAGATTCAAGCAAAGAGGAAGAGATATTAACTAATGAAAGCGAAGAAGAAGACATTGGATTACTCACTTGGAAAATCAAGAAGTTATTGAAAAAGAAATTATCCAAAAGAAAGGACTTCAAAGAAGGTAAAGATGATTTAAAATACAAATCCTCTAATATTACTTGCTTTGAATATAGAAAAATCATTTATATAAATTCACAATATCCTTGACTCAAAGATAATGAAAATTATAAGAGAAATTATAAAAAGGAGAAGAAGGCACTTAAAACATCAACTTAGGATGACACAAGTGAATTCAAAATCCAATGTTTAGAAGAACAAAAAGCTAATATGTGCTGTATCGTTGTGGAAAATAATGAGGTAACATCTAAGCCTAATTCTTGTAATAATAATAGTAATGTTGCTTTGACATATGATGAATTACTAGAAAGTTTAGAAATTGTAAGTATGAAAAGAGAGGAATTGTCTACCAAACTTAAGGAAGTTTAAAAAGAGTTAGTTGCATTCATTATTGAGAATTGAAAGATGAAAAGTGAACTGCATAGAATTAAAGCATTCAATAATGTGATTATTGATGAGAATCATGATCAGATGTATTTAAGTGTGAGAATGAAACATTGAAAAAGGGAATTGATGCCCTCAAGGATTCTTTATATAAATTTATAAAGGGAAGTGAGAAACTTGAAAACATTTTAGGAGCTCAAAAGAATTCCAATAATAAGCATAGAATTAGATATAATTATGGGAATTCTTATAATAATAAAACTACTTTTGTCAAGGGAAAAATCATATAATGAGGAACCATTGCCTATAATGAAAAATACGTATAGAGCATTTACATCGAAGCATACAAATGAAACATCCACTAAGGCTTAAACTAAAAGCAAATATCATCCTTTTATATATGGCTTATAACCTCAGCATAGAGTTCAATATTATCAAGGGAAGAATAGACATAACTTTTATAATAAATGCAAACGCGCTCGTACCCTTTTGGGCATAAAAAAAGCATACAACCAGGTTCCATTTACATTATGCATCACACATATAATCATAAAACATTTCACTACCTTAAAATAACATTCAATAACTTTAATGTCCTAAAAGAGTTCCTCATTATGCATGCACATACAAAAATGCATTTATGCATCATCATCACTCTTATAACATGGTATATCATTATTATGGTAAGTTTGGACATGTTTACAGATTTTTCTTTATCAAACAAAACTATGGTCAGCAAGCCATTGAAAGCATAGGTTGAAAAGAAGAAGGAATAAAAAGAAAGGAACCAAGGTTATTTAGGTTCCTAAAACATATTAATTACCTTGGTTTGTAAGGTTATTAAAAAAAGAGAAAATGGTATATAGTAAAGATAGTAATTATTGAAATGAGTATTATTGAGGAGTTTATGCATTTAATTTTAATGAATCTAATCTTGTTACCTCTAAGAAAGTATTAAAGATGTTGTTCTAAGAAATGTATAAGTTAGCCACCAAATAAATTTCAAAATAGTTAGTTATTAAAAACAAGTGAGGAGATGAGAAGGATGAGATACTTCAAATGGTTTGTAAACTAAAGAAAAATCTTCATTCAAACTAATCATAAGTGATGATCAACAAAAAGTAACTATTAGTTTATAATTTAGAAAATATGATAACTTACACTTATGTGTCAATATAAGTGTCAATCCTTAATGATGTTTTTGGGGTTTGAATTATGAATAAGTTGTTTATTAATTTTTGAAATTACCTAGAATTAGAGATTATTGTACAAAATAAGATCACAAAGTTATAATTTATTATTTCCTTAAACTTTTAATAAGGATAAATCTTGCTTAATTAAAAGAAAATTAGTCTTTTTGTTTGATAGGAATTCTTTTTTGTATGGCCTTATTGTGATTAAATTATTTTTGATTGATATTTAGTTTGTTGATATATATTCTAATATTATTTTATTGAAGTTTTGATGCTTAAATTTGGGTTTCAAAGATGGTTCCTTAAGCTATTTAGTTAAATGGTCGACCAATATTTTAGTATGATTGACCAGTATCTTTAAAACTCACCTCTTATTGCTTTCCAATAAGTCTTTTAGCTTTTTGGTCATTTGTCTTGTCACCTCAATGGTTAGTTTGGTCGACCAATGTCTTTCAGTGGTCAACCAATGGCCCAATATCTAACATGTTTTTATATTTCTAATAAGTTTGTTCTTTGTTTGGTCAAAGCTCTAATCTCCCAATTACTCACACTAATTGACCAATGTTTTGTAGTCGCTGATCAATGTTCCTTTTTTAAATAAATTTTATAGTTCCATTATGTTTGTGAGAAGGTTTATTACATAAATGGTCAATCACAAAGCTATAATGGTTGACCATAAGGCTATAATGGTTGACTAATGTCTCTCTTTAAGGAAGAGAATTAACATAATTAGTCGATATCCAAAGGTCAACCATATCCTTGTACTGGTCGACCAGCTTCCTTAAGTGGTTGACCAGTCCACATTATTTAAAGCCCCCCCTTTTTTATCTTGCTTTTTTTTTCTCTTGTTCTTGTTTAAGGCTCCATTACTCACTTTTTATATTTGGAAAACACCATACCCTATTGCAAATAGCTAACACTGCATTTATAGGGGGAGTGGTTGTTTTGTCATGTTTGTATTTCTTGCACTTTATATGATTTGCTTAAGTGAATGATATTTCTTTGATTTTGAATTTCTCTTTTATTCTTGATATTGAATCATGCCTTTCATAATGAATAATGGGTCATGTATGAATTAAGGGGGAGCTAATCATTATCTTGATAATTGTTTGTATGATTAACTTCATTATTATTTACTAATATCACAAATGTTTTTTCATCATCAGAAGGGGGAGATTATTGAACCAAAAGAGGTTCCAATTGAAGATTATTGATGACAAAAAATATAATTACTACTAACGTGTTTATTATTTTGATGAAAATCAATGTTAGAACAAAATGAAGTCTTAAACTCAATAACATAGTATATTAAGTTGATAAAGAGAAGTTGAAGTTTGCAATTGATAAAATGAATATCAAAACTAGAATAAAAGATGATTAAGGATCATTAAGGTCATTTCACATTTTGTATTATTATTTAAAAGCTCATTTGTTAATTTGATGACCTAAAAGGCATACCATGGATAATCCTTTTTATCTTACTTCATTGCATGGATCTTTACATTCATTAAGAGGCATTAAAGCTTTTGATTTTAATATATTTTCAAATAATTTTTGGGGAACATTTTAAGAAGTGACCTAATCATATTTGAGCTAAACAAATTGGTTTTAAGCATTTAAGGTTTTTAATGTGATCAATTAATAGGTTAATGGTCGACCAATATAGGTGAAAGATGTTTAATTTTAAGTATTGAGAATTCATTGTAACATTAGTTGATGTATTAATTGACCAGTGCTTCAATGACTAGTGAATCTAGAGTTTTTAATGCCTGTTATTTGACCACTATACTAGTTAATTAATGCTTCAAATATAACCATTGTAATAGCTATTTCTTGGCTTCAATTGGTATTTTAGG
>JANZXR010037060.1:0-13970 GCA_027575705.1 Erythroxylum echinodendron | reverse complement strand
AAAATATACCATATTATACTCCAAAAATTTCTAATTCATAAATTCTAATCTAGTTTCATGCTTGATAATTTAATAAAATAATTAAAATAAAATAAAAATATAAAAATCCTAAAAACGGGATCTGACACCCTGGGTCCCTAGAAGAAATTCAAACTTGGGCTTATTTCTCATCAGATTATCTCGGTCATCAACTATCTAATTGATTTCTTCATCTGAAGTAACTGACTTATCCTTAGTTTGAACAGTTTCTTTAAAAGCAGTAACTAACTGCAAATCTGACCAATTTCTTGTTTTTCCTTCACTACATCTTTGTGCCTGTCCTTACCCCTTTCTAACCCAAGTGGATTTCGGTACTAAAGGTTGATTCTGAAATTTATATGAGGGATATAGGGTCCTTCAGTTTTGGCTTCTTTGAAACAACATCTGCAGTAACTTGTAACGTCTTGACCTTCTATTTCCAATAACTCTGCAAAAATAACACGTGGGTACAAATCTTTGATTCTTTTTTGATGCTTCTACCTCTTGGGCTGATCTGGACATATCAATTTTTTCTTCATTCACGTTCGAGCACTCACCTTTATAACCAATGCCTTGAAGATCCCCTTTAACCTTACCAATTTTAATCAAATTTTCTAACTTTTCTGTGCCTCCATTCAACATTCTCAATCCCTTTTCAGTACTTACCAATTTCATTCTAGCTTCACTAAGCTCATTTGATGTCAGCATCAATTTCTTTTTTAACTCTTAGATGGTACTCTTTATGGAGAGATTATCTTCCTTCAATCTTTCATTCTTTATACTTATTTTCACCCATTTTTTATACATAGCCTTGTAATCCTCGTAAATATTCCCATTTTTATCATCAAGGCTACTTCCGTCACTGTCGTAGTCTGATATTAAATCTTGAGCTGAACTATTTTAGAAATTTTCAAATTTTCTCCCTTTTCTGCCTTCAGTTACTTCCTTCTCAGTTACTGCTAAGCAAGTAACTGGACTTTTGCTATGTAAGGCAACCAACGCAGCACCATTCACTATTTCTTCCTTACTACCATATTCACTCTCAGAATCATTCTCAATCTAGGTGCTGATAAAGGATTTTTTCTTTTCTTTTCTTCAAAGTATTAGCACATTCAGCTTGAATGTGCCCGAAGCGTTGACACCCATGATATTTGATTCTCTTCACCTTCCTTTCACCTTTTTGAGTTTTAACTTGTAATGCCAATCCTTTGCTTCTTTCTTGCTTCCCCTTAAAAGATTCATTTCG
Organism: Erythroxylum echinodendron; assembly: GCA_027575705.1. Classification (NCBI taxonomy): domain Eukaryota; kingdom Viridiplantae; phylum Streptophyta; class Magnoliopsida; order Malpighiales; family Erythroxylaceae; genus Erythroxylum; species Erythroxylum echinodendron. The sequence continues at coordinate 12,706 of JANZXR010037060.1, read as the reverse complement.
AAATCATTTCGAAATTTGTATGAATTATGATTACCTTCTCTAATGATAGATCATTGATATCGTGGGCTTCCTTTATTGTTGCAATTTTTGGAATAAATCTTGGACGCAGTGATCTCAGCGTCTTTTTTGACAAGCTTCTAATTGGAATATTTCGTATCTAGTTGATGCGTCTGATTTGCTATATCTCGTAACCTTTCATGAAAATCTTCAATAGTTTTATTTTCATCCATCTTCAATTCTTCAAACCTTGCAGTTAACATTTGTAGTCTTGACACTATCACAGATTCGGACCCTTCATGAACAGTCTGCAAAGTATCCCACGCTTCTTTAGCCGACTCACAGGCCGATATCATTGAAAAACGTCCTTTATCAACAGCACTAAAAATCGCATGTAGAAGTGCTCTCTCTTCTTTAGCTCTTGTTCATTTAGATGGATCTTTTAGAACTATCTCTCCCTTATCGTCAGTAATCATTAGATGTGTCCAGCCATATAATACCGAATTCCATGCTATTTTTCCCTGTACCTTAATAAAGACCTTCATCTGTGATTTCCATGTAGGATAATTTGAGCTATCCAACAACAGTAGCCTGATAATTGATGCTCCTTCTCTTATAGTCATGTTCGCGAAACTAAGATCTCCACCAACTTGCTAACAAGTTCTGAATCGATGACCTTGCTCTGATACCAATTGAGAAAAAAAAATGTAGGGGGTAGTCATTTCATAAACTGTCCTATTTTTTCGTGGTGGTCTCTGGCACAAACAAAAATCAGAAAAATTAAACCCAACAAAATAAACCAACACCGAGATTTATTAACTTAGTTCGACACTCCTTGCCCACGTCTATGGGGCCCTCACCCAGATTACTTACTTTCACCGAAGTACAATATAATTACTCAAGGCTTTACTGAGCTGACACCACTCAACCTTTGGCACTATCACTCATCCTCACTTCCTGCGAAAGATTTTCACACCCAATAGTACGACCGTCAGGTACTAACCTCAATAGAGGATTTTTATAACTGCTTTCACTCAAAACAATAATAAATAAAAATAGATCAAGTATTTAATCAACTGAAAATTAAACAACAAATTACTTGAGACAAAAGAAAGACTTCCTTATGAATTTATCTAATCGAAATAATCCAGCTGAAATTCTTCACCATAACTTGCTCTTTCTTCACAGAAAACAATTCACAGTGTTCCTTCAATTAACTATCAGTACCCACTTCACCAAAATATCGTCACTTCAAAGACATATGCACACTGCTTCACACTCAATGTGCGCGAGACAATACACAGCCCAAACATGAGACATAATGCACACTGCTTCACACTACAACCAATTTTCTTTTAATCCTCACGTGAACTCCACTTCATCAATGATCCGCACACATGCTTCACCCTTATATCAAACATGATACATAATATTCAACTCTCAAAAACATCAAGTGCGCAACTAGCCAATCTTTTTTTTCATAGACAAGTGACCAATGCCGCTTCAACAAAAAAAACACCAAATTCATTTGTTGCCGTAAACTCACCTCTAGGTTTTCTTCAATTACGTGTAGTATTAGACTTCTCTTTTAAATCCAATATGTGGGCAACATATGTATGACGTGAACTCAACCAAAAGATATCAATCTTATCCACAAAAATTTGAAATATTCCAATAACCAAAACACAACATCCAATTAATACACATCTTATTTTCTTCATTTATAGGTCCAATTTAAAATGCCAAAACTAAATAAGGAATATATAAAATATATCCTAACATATACAAATATTAATAAAATAAAATATAACGAAGATTTAAAAGAGATTAAAGTGGGAGTCAAGAACAAGAAATAAAATAAAAAAAGAGAAAAGTTGCAATAACAAAAACAAAAAAGGGAAAATTTTGGTCTCTTCAATTAGAGATTTGAGGGAGTAAACTATCGCTAATTGAGCTAAGATTTTATTATATTATTCCTGACTGTGTAAGCTACACTTTGGTTTAAGTAATTTATTGTTTTATTCCCTCTTGTTATTCAAGTTGAGATATTTGTTAGAGAGATTTACTGTATGGCCATCCAACATTGTTGGTAAATTTTTTGACATTTGTTGATCCCTAAATTATTAGGAGGATTAAAGATTGGTGTACCCTTTATTTTCATAGTAGTGGAGATTGTTTTACTAAACTAGGTCAAATAGTTTTTCCCTTACACTAAAGGTTTTGCACATTAAAAATTATAGTGCTTATTGATTTATATTTCTATTTATGTGTTGATCATTGTTTGGTATGTTTATAGAACCTATATTATTTATAACAAGAGGGAAAAGAATTATTTTTTTGTTTCTATTTGTGTATATACATAATTATGTTTTTGATCTTTCTCCCAACCAGTAGTATCAAAGCAAGGTTATAGTATCAATACTGAAGTCAAAAAATGGGAACTAACCCCAAGTAAAATAATCGGTTTAAATTTCTTTAATCGTGTTATTTGGAAAGGGAAAGTGGAAGATTTGGTTTAAGGAAAGAAATTTCTTGAACTTATGTTTGTTATAGAAAAGCCTAAAAATATTATAGATGATGAATACAACCTATTACATAGGTAGGTGTATAGCTATATTAGATAGTGGGTCGATGACAATGTTTAGGACAATATAGCTAAAGAAACTCATTCCAAAATCTTGTGGAACCAGCTTGAACAATTATAAGCTATGAAAACAGATAATAATATGATGTACTTATTCAAGTAATTTCTATCCTTGAAATATCAAGATGGGTCTCTAGTGGCTGATCACATGAATAATTTTTTAGGGCCTTATAAATCAGCTCATTGGTATAAGAGTAAAGTTTGAAGAAGATATTCAGGGGCTAATCCTTCTGGGCTCACTTCCAAAGTCACGGGAAACATTCAAGACTTTATTATATAATTCTATTTCTGATGGTATAGTGTCCTTAGAACTTGCCAAGAGTAGCATCCTGAATTGAAGTGATGAGAAGAAAATCATTAGGATCCTGGTAATATTCAAATGCCTTGGTTATTAAATCAAGGGGATAAGTAAACTAAAAACTCCTAGAAAAATGAAACATATAGTAAGCCGAGTAGGGAAGTCAAAGTCTTAGAAAGACACACTATGACAAAAAGTGTTTTAGGCAATAGACAAAAGCGTAACTTTAAGTGTAATTATCATTGTCATTTCATTAAGGCGACATAATTCATATCGTTACAAAAAATGGTGCTGTAATAAGTATAAGGCAACAAAAGTTTTCAGTAGGCAACAAAATAAAAAATGTTGCTTTAAGTTTTAACTAAGGCAACATAGTAGTTTCAAACTATAGCAATAATGTTAAATAGATATTGCAACATAAGTCTTTTTAAGCAACAATGTTAAATAGATGAGACAACAAAGTGAACTTTTTTAGACAACAATTTGTAACAATAAAAGAAACAATTTGTTCTTTCATTACCAGTAATATTTGACGTAAAAACAAACTCTCGTCATTATGTAGCAACATCCATATATACATTGAAATCAATATGTAGATATTAACATACGTCTTAATTGCTTACATACTATTAAATTTCAACGACCAAAAAACTGCATTTATATATGATATATAGCTCATAAGGACTTGTAAAATTCAACATTTAACATATTCAAAATACAAAAGAAAATTTCTTTTTCTTTTATTGTTACAAAATATAAAATCGAATTCTAAAATCCTTAACAATTGCAAAGAAAATTACATGTGCTTTAACAACTCTTCATCTTTTATACAATTCAAAATTGGTGTCAGACTTCTTCACACTCTCTTTGTAATCTTTCTCAAAGTCCTTTGAAAGTATAACTTACTTGTTCTTTCGTACTATATGCATTCCATATTTCTAACAAATTAGACAGTAATTCAATTCTTTTTGTGAAAAAATTCAAAAAGCATGAACATAAGAATTAAGGAAATGAAATCATTCGAGATCTCACAAAAAGGCTAGAAGTATAGGAATTGAAATATACTCACCTTTATCATAAGTATAAAGTCAGTTTCGAAAGGTTCAATCACATGTATAAAGAAAATTTCGAACGGCCCAATCAACCACATGAAGTACATGAACAAGTATTGTCACACCCACATACCCCCTATGTAGATGCTGCACACAACAGAACCAAAATAATCTAAAATATACGAAACAATCACTTACATGCATTTTCAGAAACTTAAGCAAATAAGCTTTATAATCCATTAGCAGATATTTTATAATCAAGACATAATTTACTTCATACAAGTTGAATGTTTCAAATTACAAACTATAATTTCAATTCTGACCTGTGTTATATTTATTACAAATCATACAAACATAAAATACAAATTCTAATATGTCTCATTACATCAACTACATCACAAAAACAAACTCAAATCTACATTTTGTCAAAACAAAACACAATCTTCTTTGGCCATTGTGGTTGTCTTTATCCCACTCTTTATACCTTCTTATCAAAACCTACAAGGAGGTCAAACCACCATACTAAGCATAAAGCTTAGTGGGGAATAACTAAATAAGATATAATTTGGAGATTATTTCTAACAGTCGTTTCACATCCACATATAAAAAATCATATCACATTTCAAACAATCTTTAATCGTTCATATAAAAACGCAATCCAAACAATATGTATATCAAAACATAATATGCCAAATCAAAAAAGGATATATTTGCTTTAGAGACAAATTCACAAGTATTGGAATAGAATACCAAAATTTCAGAGCCGAACTTTAAAGTACCAGAACAAAACTTGTCTGTATCAAAATAGTACCTGGTTATATCAAAACAGAACTTAGTTAAGGATGTAACAAATTAAAAAACAAATTAGCTTACTAATTATTTTTACATAAGTGGGTAATGGGACCAGAACAAACAATACCCATGTTTGGTATCTGAAACAGAAGAGACGTAATTCTCTGAAAGAGAAGACACAAAGTGTCTAAGATCAGAAGACACTTGAGTGTTTGGTGTAGAATACACCTTAGTGCCTGGTTACAAAAGTAGCTGCTGACCTCTTCTAAGCATGCCTATTTACCTACGACTAGGACTTGGCAGTTTTAAAACAAACCATTTCAAATTTCAGAATTTTATGCAAAAGATGAAGTACAACATATGTCTTTATTCTATTTTGCTCCAAATGAAGTTATTCATTGACATTTGATCAAACATAATATACCTTATAGATACAAATATGTGAAATTATAAATCAATAGAAGTTTTGAGTCATCACACATTATGTATATGCACACAATTAGAAAGTACTTCTAATATAACCCCAAATATCAAACTCCTCAAAAGGCTGATGGTCCAGAATTATCATAATATTGTCACATAAATTCTCAATTAACAAACATCAATATCCAATTCGTAATTCATAAGCCTTAGGAATACATTCATTCATGATCACACCAAGTAATTCAACATTGTATTCATCATTATTAAACTATACATCCTTTATATTATCATCTCTATTAGTAATGCATACTTAAACTAACTATTACTTAGTTACTTCGGATACCAATTTAAGTTCAAACAAGTCCATTTAAGTCCTATTGTACCAAATAAATTAATTGAACCTTATATAGTTCACCACTTACACAAAACTCCATTTTTTTCACCTTCCTAATCATTTCACACAATTGTGAGATAAGTAACCCGAAACCTTCAAACAACTGTTTTTGTAAGATAGGTTTTTGGATTAGTTTTGTATGGCTATTCTGACCTAGAAATTGATGATTTTTAGATAATATGTTCTTCTAAAAAAATGTTCCTGTATGTCTTAAGTTTCAAACAAAATAAAGTTAATTCAATTTGGTTCATTATTACAAGAGTTATACCTAAAATACTATAGAATGTTCTCAACTATGTACAACAACCATAACTCAACTTCAAGTTAATTTTCAAAACCCTTAGTGACAAAAATCAAATTCGATTCCTTTATAAAAGTTGTAGATAAACATATCTAGCTTAATATGAATTTAAAATCATTCCATTTTGATGTGTACAGGTCAATATATGGTTGAAACACCAATGCCTATTTAGTGGAACCACAGCTTCTAATGAGTATCTAGCATGTATCAAGTTTCTAACCACAATTCTTCATTAATTCAATACTCATTTTATCCACTTCAAAGATCAAACAATACATGTTCTATCATGATACCAAGTTTATTACTCCATTACCTCTTCAAAGACCAACTCCAAATCACTTTAAAGATCCAGCTACACCAACACTTCCTAGCAATCAGCTCTTATCTAAGATTAAGGTGCCACTTTTAGCACTAACAAGATAATAACACATAAAATTACAAGACCATCTTTATGATAAAATAACTTACAAAGCTTCCAACTGTTGATAATTCAAACTTCAACAAAATTCCAGAAGTTGAGAGGAAGAGAGGGTGGTTTCGGTGGAGAAAATGTAAGAGTGGAGAGAGTGCTGCAGAATCCCCAAATGGCTTAGGTGATTCAGCACTTATTAGTGCTAGGTGTCATTACCACCACATGACACTTAACACCATAGCATAAGTCCATTTTCCCTCCATTTAATCTGCTACTTGTAACACTCTAATTGAGCCACTTGTGCTCTTATTATGCTACCATTTGTCATACCATGAATGATGCCAAATGTCAATGCATTAGCTATGCCAAATGTCACTAACTCATAGGCTTAATCATTCTAATTTTCATGTACCAACTTAACTTGTGTCTTGATCATTTTTCCTAATCGAAATGTACTTTAAATACCTCAATTATCTAATGGCTTCAATTAATTCCGATTTACTAACTATGGTCCATCAATATCAAAATTCAAGTCACATGCCTTTCACGTTCACATCATAACATAATTTTAACTCATATCATACGTGTACTTTCATAAATATATAACATTTCATCTAGGGTATCTAGGGTATATTTTAAGGCTTACAATTCTCTCCCCTTTAAAAGAATTTTGTTCTCAAAATTTATACCTGATTAGAATAGTTGAGGATACTGAGCTCTCATGGTCTCTTTTGGTTTCCATGTTGCTTCTTCAAGTCCATAGTGTTGCCAGAGTACTTTCAACAAAGGTAGTTGCTTGTTCCTAAGTTATCTGACTTCTCTAGCTAATATAGACGCAGGCCCTTCTTCATAAGGCAAACCCAATTGTATTTGAATTTCTTGCACAGAAATCTTATGCATATTATCAGACCGATATCTTCTCAACATGAAAACATGAATAGATCATGTAACTTGGCCAATTCTTCAGGAAGAGCTTATTGATAAGCTGCTGGTCCGATTCTTTTAAGAATCTCATATGGATCAATATATAGCGGACTGAGCTTACCTTTCTTACCAAAATGAAGTATATTGTTCTATGGTGACACTTTCAAGAACACCTTATCACTAACTTGATATTCAATATCCTTCCTTTTTAGATCAGCATAGGACTTTTGTCTATCACTGACAGCTTTCAACCTATATTGACTAACCTGAACTTTTTCTTTGGTATCTTTCACAATATCAGGCCATTATCTTGTTTTCACTCAATTCAGTCCAACATACCAGAGTTCTACATCTTCTACCATACAATGCTTCTAAGGCACCTTGCCAATGCTAGTTTGATAACTGTTGTTTTAAGCAAACTCCATTAGAACCAGATAATTATCCTAACTTCTTGGAAACTCTAACACACAACCTCGAAACATATAATCTAATATCTGGATAACCCGTTTAAAGGGGATGCTATCACTAACCATCAATAATAATCAGCCAAACCAATAAAACTTCTCACTTCTATCACATTGCATGGTGTCTTCTAGTTAACAATCATTTTTATCTTATTAGGATCAACTCTAATCCCTTAAGAAGAGACAATATGTCCTAGAAAAGATACCTCTAAAAGCCATAAATCACACTTGCTTAACTTAGCACATAATTATTTTCCCCGCAAGGTCTGTAACATAATTCAGAGATGATCAGTATGGTCACGTCCATTCTTAGAATATACCAGGATATCGTCTATAAACACTACAATAAACTAGTCTAAATACGGCTTAAATATGCTATTCATTATATCCATAAATGCCGCTGGAGAATTAGTTAACCCGAATGGCATTATTAGGAATTCATAATGTCTATAACGGGTCCTAAATGTAGTCTTTGGTACATCCACATCCTTTAATTAAAGTTGATAGTACTCCGATCGTAGATCTATCTTTGAAAACACTCTTGCATCTTTCAACTGATCAAATAGGTCTTCAATCCTTGGCAATGAATACTTGTTATTCACTGTGACTCTATTCAATTGCTTGTAATCGATGCAAATCCATAGTGTACCATCCTTTTTCTTAACAAACAAAAATTGTGCTCCCCACAGTGAGACACTGGATCAAATGAACCCTTTATGCAGAAGCTCTTACGACTGCACCTTTAACTCCTTTAACTCAGTTGGATCCATTCTATATGATGCTCTAAATATAGGAGCAGTGTCAGGCATGACTTCAATAGATAACTCCACTTCCTTTTTAGGAGGGAGTCTAGGTAATTCATTAGGAAACACATCTGGAAATTCAATCACCACTAGAATATCTAGCAATTTACCACCCTCCTTTTTAAGATCAAAAAAAAAAAAGCTAGATAAGCTTTATATCCCTTCTTAAGGAGCTTTCGGGCTTGCATAACATATACCACATTAGCTAAAGAACTAGTGCGGATGCCACGCAATATTATTCAGACCAATCAGGCTTCCTAAGCATAATTGTCTTAGCATTACAATCAATCTGCCTGATGCTTGGACAACCAATCCATACCTAGAATCAAATCAAATTCATGTAAAGGCAATCTAATCAGATCTGCTACATATTAATTTCCTTGGATCATAATAGTGCAATTCCTAAACACCTGATTAACCAACACACTACTACCCAAAGGACTAGTTACACGAACGTTATACTCTAACTAAACTATAGGCATCTCCTTATTAGAAATTTCTCCAACATAGATATAGGAATGAATATATCTAAGATCAATCAGTGCATTTATTTCAAAATTAAAGAGAGAAACAATACTAACAATGACTTCAGGTGCATCCTGATCCTTACGAGCTTTTAATGCATAAGCTCGAGCTGGAGTAGAAGGTATGACAGGTCGATCAACAGTCTCTGAAATAATACTCGGCATTAGATCCTCCATTTCTTCTACCTCATCCTCTGTTTCCAACAGGTGTATGAGAGGCCTCCCTACTAGTTTGTCTTATTTGAGACTATCTCATAGGATAATTTACTATCAGATGATTAGTACCACCACATCAAAAACATGCACCCATAGCCTTCCAACAAGTAACTTGATGGTATTTGGAGCAATGAGGGCACTCCAAAAAACCAAAACCTAGACTTGCAGAGGAACCTCTACCAGAAGCAGTTGATAAGGGAAAGTTTTGTCATCTTCCCTTAGGTATCTTTGAGTGAATTCTAGTGCAGTGGAGGCACCTTCCCGACTCTGCTTCACCATCTCTTGCTTCTCTATCTTAATAGCAGCTTGCACTAGCTGATGGTAATTCACTTGCTATGAGAAAGTGAAAGATGCCAAATGTTCTTTAATCGAGTCATTCAAACCATCCTCAAACTGATGACACTGAAACTCCTCAGTAAGTACCAGTTCAGGTGCATACTTGCTAGGGTGATTAAACTCTCTGTCGTACTCATCAACAGACAAATTTCTCTGCTTTAAGTTCAAGAATTGCTTCCACTTCTCTTTTCTATATGCTTTTGTAACATACCTAGCTTTAACAGAGGCATCGATAGCTGAGGATTCGTCAAAACAAAATTCTACCACTTATAGGCTACTCCCTAAAGAAGACAGATAGCACAGTGTACCATTTGATCTAGTAGACAAATGATTTCATCTAATACCCTCTTTACTTTCTCTATCCAGAACTCAGCTCTTTCAGATTCCTCCAATTATGTTCCAGAAAATTCCTCAGTTCCATACTTTCGTAGTTGATTAATCAGAGCCTTGGGTGCAGTCATACGATGTAGTAATGTCATCATATCCTGAGACAACTTAACTGAAGCCTCTCCCTGAGCTAGAGGAGGAGGTGGCACCTGAACATTACCTTGATTGACCCTAGAGGGTCTAGATATCGATGGATGAAATCATTCAATATTATTGCTCTCAGCAACCTCATCAATGGCCTTGTGAGATCTTTCCATATTCAATTCTATAACCAAAACATGGGATAAACCATATTAGGCCAAAACACAACTTTTACAGTCAAGTATAAGTAGTAGTTAAATGTTGGTTAACCAGAATCACCTAAACCATACCCTGATACCAAACAATGTCACACTCATAGACCCCCTCAAAGGATATATAGATGCTACAAACAACAGAGTTTAAATAATCCAGAACATACCAAATGATTACTTACATGCATTTCCAGAAACTTAAGTAAATAAGCTTTATAATCCATTAGGAGATATTTTATAATCAAGACATAATTTGCATCATACAAGTTGAACGTTTCAAATTACAAACTATAATTCCAATTCTAAGCTGTGCTATATTTATTATAAATCATACACACATAAAATACAAATTCCAATATGTCTCATTATGTTAAGTACATCACATATACAAACTCAAATATACATGTTGTCAAAATAAACCACATCCTTCTTTAGCCATTGCATTTGTCTTTGTCCCAGTCTTTAAACCTTCTTATCAGAACCTATACAAAGGTAAAACCACCGTGCTAAGCATAAAACTTAGTGGGGAATTACTAAACAAGATATGATTTGGTGACTCTTTCTAACAGTCGTTTAACATTCACATATACAGAATCAGATCATATTTCAAACAATCTTTAATCGTTCATATAAAAATGCAATCCAAACAATTTGCATCTTAGAATATAATATGCCAAATCAAAACAGGATATATTTGCTTTAGAGAAAAACTTACAAGTATTAGAACAAAATACCAAAATTTCAAAATCGAACTTTAAAGTACCAGAACAGAGCTTGTTTGTATCAAAACATTATCTAATTATATCATAATAGAACTTAGTTATTTCAGAACAGAGCTTGATTATATCATAACTAAGCATGTAACAAAATACAAAACAAATTAGCCTACTAACCCTTTTTACATAAGTAGGTAACGGGACCAGAGTAGAAGATACCCATGTTTGGTATCTGAAACAGAAGAGACTTAAGTCTTTGAAACAGAAGGCATAGAAATGTCTAAAATCAGAGGACACCGGAGTGTCTAGTACAGAAGACACCTTAGTGTTTGGTTACAAAAGCAGCTGCTAACCCCTTCAAGGCATGCCTATTTACATATGATTAGGACTTGACAATTTTAAAACAAACCATTTCAGATTTCAGAATTTTATGCAAAAGATGAAGTACAACATATGTCTTTATTCTATTTTGCTCCAAATGAAGTTATTCATTGACATTTGATCAAACATAATATACCTTATAGATACAAATATGTGAAATTATAAATCAATAGAAGTTTTGAGTCATCACACATTATGTATATGCACACAATTAGAAAGTACTTCTAATATAACCCCAAATATCAAACTCCTCAAACAACTGATGGTCCAGAATTATCATAATATTGTCACATAAATTCTCAATTAACAAACATCCATATCCAATTCATAATTCATAAGCCTTAGGAACTCATTCATTCATGATCACACTAAGTAATTCAACATTGTATTCATCATTATTAAACCATACATCCTTTATATTATCATCTCTATTAGTAATGCATACTTAAACTAACTATTACTCAGTTACTTGGGATACCAATTTAAGTTCAAACACAACTTAAATAAGCCCTACCATTTAAGTATTATTGTAGTAGATAAATTAACCGAAACTTATATAGTTCATCAATTACACAAAACTCACCTTCCTAATAATTTCACACAATTATGAGATAAGTGACCTGAAAGCTTCAAACAGTTGTTTTCACAGGACAAGCTTTTGGATCAGTTTTGTATGGCTATTTTGACCTTGAAACTGCCAATTTTAGACAATATGTTCTTCTAAAAAAACGTTCCTGTATGTCTTAAGTTTCAAAATAAATAAATTTAATTCAATTTAGTTGAATATTACAAGATTTATACCCAAAATACTATAGACTATTCTCAACCATAGACAACAACCATAATAGAACTTTAAGCTAATTTTCGAAACCTTTAATGATAGAAATTAAATTCAATTCCTTCATCAAAAGTTGTAGATAAATGTATCTAGTTTAATCTAAATTTAAAATCATCCCTTTTTGATATCTACAGGTCAATATATGGTTGAAATACCGATGCTTGTTAAGTGGAACCACACCTTCTAATGAGTATCTAGCATGTATAAAGTTTCTAACCACAATTCTTCATTAATTCAGTACACATTTTATCCAGTTCAAACATCAAACAATACATGTTCTACCATGATACCAAGTTTAGTACTCCCTTACCTCTTTAAACTTAAAAGAACAACTCCAAATCACTTCAAAGATCCAGCTATACCAACACTTCCTAGTAGTCGGCTCTTATCTAAGATTAAGGTGAACTTTCAACACCAACAAGATAATAACGCATAAAATTATAAAACCATCTTCATGATAAAATAACTTACAAAGCTTTTAAGTGTCGATGATTCAAACATCAACAAAATT